>ANSM01006652.1:0-16730 GCA_000347735.1 Cercospora canescens BHU | reverse complement strand
ATAGCCCCGTCGCGACAGCTGCGGAGCAGCAGCAACGAGGGCGCGAGAGGCATTGGAGACGCGGAATTGGCGTGCCTGGCGTGTGAGCTGCCGGCAAAGCGGACGAGCAACAGACTGCATGGTGGCCGTGACTGCAGCAGAGACTTGTTCCTCACATGAGCAAAGAAGAGTGAGCGAGGACAGTGAGTGAGAGTGGACCGAGATAAAGGTATGCCTGCGGTCTCGGCTGGTACGAGCAGAGTCAAAAGCATGCGAAATTTTAGCTGTACAGGCCACCACCTGCAGGAGCTTTGCAGCTCGCGTGACATTTGCGCGATGCTCTCAATGGAGCCTGCGCTCTATTTCTACGTGCTCTCCAGTGCATCAATGGCACGAGTGTGGCATTGGATGTGGTGAGGTGTTCAATCGTGTGCCAACACATCCCACGCTAGAATTATCTGATCCGAAATCGCCGAGATGCAGGTCTCATCAGTGCACTGTGATCGACTTCAACTTTGAAATGCAATATCGACAGAAGTCCTGGCCATTGGCTTGCGATGCTCTGCACATCGAACTAGAATTAGAGTGCGTTCAGCACAGCCTGCACACCGACACTACCGCTATCCTCTCGCCTCAATATATACGGCCTCAGATCGGCCTTCTCCACGCCTTGGAGCGCCCCCACACCAGTTCCAAAGTTCCTCAGGCGATCCCGCAGGGCTTCTGGTCCGATGACGAATAGGTTCGCGACCTCTGTGAGCACCTCGAAGCTTGGATCGAACGAGCTTGGCAGGTCCCATGAACGCAACAACTCGATGTACTTGGTGATGTCCTTACTGGCCAGCAAGGCGCCGGTTTGAGAAATCTGATAGGACTTGAAGTGCTGCAAGAGCAGCCCTCGTAATCCCACAGCCAGTTCGATGGAAAACGAATCGAGGACTTTGCCTGATAGAGCAGTCTTGGCCCGGGAGTGAAGACGGCCTAGGAATGTGAAGACTGCCTGGCATGTCGCCGTCTGGAATTCGAGCTGAAGATTGAAGTCGTCCTTGGGGCGATAATCAGTCTTCTTCTGCCCAGACAGGAGCCTCTGTGTCCAATTCAACGCCGCATCAATTGTTTTCTGGAGCACGGTATCGATCTTGCTTTCCATCCTATCGACAAAGTTTGTCGTCTGCTTCTCCAGATCTCTGCGGATGGTCAGATTGCTCGCGGCCAGTGGCAGAAGTAGCATCTGAATTGTAGTGAGCATGAGATGTAGAACGCTAACAGCGGTACGCAGGTCGGCAATGTAATTCAGATCTGGTTCCGTTTTCGCGTTGGACTCTGCCACGGCAGCCGAATCGTTGGCTGCATCCAATGCAGTCTCGAGGTATATCTCACCCATGTGTGTGATGAGGAGATGCAATAGTTCGCGTATCTCTTTCGGCGTCTCGTTGCCACCACTGGCCAGTTCGAGGCCGCGTCCGACGCCCTCTGCTAACCACTTCAGCATACGCTTCGTGAAAGGTAGGCTTAGCTGGCCGTCTTGGTCTGTGACGTCGATCTCATTGGGCCCAATGTTGTCTTTTGCGTGATGCAAACCTGCCACCCGCAGCAACATCTTCTTCTGACCGGGTGGCAAATCAGTGCTGTCGAGCCTTTCCATATAGGCATCCCGGGCGCTGCTGATGAATTCTTTGCTACGCGCAGATATTGCACCCAGATATGTATGGGTCTGCACGTGGACTTTGCGTCTCCTTGAATGGTAGAGTGTAAATTTGAACAAGAGACCTTCGAAAATCTCTCCAAGATTACGCTTTTCGCGCTCGATGTAGCTCGTGCCTGTGAAGTATGGCACGAAGAGCTCGTCCAGCTGTTGGTCCAGCACTGCTGCCGTGGTCGAAGCGACAGGCTCGGGATGTTCTGTGAGTCCATGAGCTTTCAGGTCCTCGACTAAAGCTGCGATATAGGATCTCGAAGCCTGTAGCGATCGCAGGAAAGCAAGCGACGATATGCTGTCAGCCTTGTCCAAGACCATTTCCAGCCGTTGCTGTATCGACTGTTGGAAGACGCGCTGTATGAAACGCGCCAGAACGTCCTCGTAGTATGGAAAAGCGCGCTTGATGATGAAGCTTTCCTCCTGCACAACCACCTTCACTTCGTCTATCAGTGACTGTAAACTCGGCTCGACTCCAGGAGGCTCTGTGTCCGGGTCTGCAAGGCGGTCCCAGGTCTCATTATCCACAGTCAGCTCTTCTGTGACCAGTTGGGATCGATCGATGAAGAATTGATGCTGGTTCACGAAAAGAGATATCACAGAGTTCCCATCGCTAAAGTCCTGCAGCGCCACCGCACATTCGCGCATTCCTTCAAAGTTCTGCCTGCGATAGAACTCGTCAAACGACTTGAGCAGATCTTTCTCCAACATTTCAAGGAACTTCTCAACAATTTCTCTGGGCTTCGCGCCGTTGTTGTTCTTTTTGATGCTGTCCGATGAGCTATTGTCGTGGGTGCCATTGACCCCGTTCGTAAAATGCGATCCATTCGTCTTGGGTGATTCTGTGGTCCCGTCTAGCCGTTGTGATATCTTCAGCAGCTGCCGTGCAATATGTGCGCATCGCACCTTGCCCTCTCCTCCACCTGCCTTGCGCATGTCATCCAAACTCGACAGATCGCCTCGCTCGCTAACTTCGAGCCAGCATTGTAGTACGAACTTGGCATCTTGTGCCCTTTGTCTCTGCTTGTCAAGCTCCTCCAAGCGCTCGCCAATGCGCATCGCAGCATTGCCTCCAGCATCGCCATCACCGTCCAGCGTCCGCTCCAGGCGGTGAAAGGACCCGATCGCCCGCTCGAGTTCCTGCTCTCGCGATTTGATGTTGGAGTTGTGCTGCACCTCTGCTTTGCGCACACTCGCGCTCAGCTCATTCTCTCTTTCTTGCAAGTCTTCGCTGAGGTTCTTGAGCTTGTGAAGTGCGTGTTCAAATGTGCGAATGAGTGGCTTCGGGTCAAACGCCTGGCTGCCTTGCGCATTGCTCGTCGTCGCATTCGTGGCAGAGCGTCGCGCCAAAGTCGCAGGGTCGGAGAGGGACTCGACAAAGTCTTTCACTATGAAGTCCTTGCTACTAAATGTATCAAGTGTGAAGACGGGATTGATGCGAGCCGACTGCAGGGTGGCCGACCGCGAGTGGCCGGACATGATGCTCGCAGTATCGGGACTGCCCACACGAGCCATGGTTGGTGCTGTTATGGAATATCATCGACAGTCTCGCCCCTTCATCATGCGGCGTCGCCGTGTCGGGAGGTTTGGCGGACCGAGCATATGTGTGGTCGTGGTCGTGGTCGTGCTCCAGCTGCCCCATTGATGATTGATCGACGCGCACGGGCTCAGGAGCTGTGATGCCATTTCGCTGGCATCGGCTGGCAGGCAGACTTTCTCCATTGACATCAACATGTGATATCGCCAAATCTTCACCCTTCCTCCTGCAATCGCCCATCTAGTCACCCATGGCTCGTCTATCTGGACTTCAACGAGATGTTCTCTCACTTTACCGGAAGTGCCTACGCACTGCTCGAAGCAAGCCGAATCGAGCGAACTTTGAACGCTTTGCGAGGAAAGAGTTTGAGAGGCACATCGACATGAACAGAAAAGATTTTGCAACCATCGAGTTCCTGCTACGAAAGGGAACCCGCCAGCTAGAGATTTATGAAGCGCGGAATATTACAAACATTGCCGGATGATACACGCAGGTCTGCCCGCGCTTTCTCTTTCGGTGACGATCGCGATGGAGATACTGCCAATCCTGACCACGATCCTGATTGTCGCGTTCAAGGTAAGGTCTTCTACTCCATTCGTACTCCAGACAACGAATGATGTTAAAACATGAGTTCTGCAATGCGTATGGTTGGAAGTCCCGATCTTCGGACGGCGGCTCTCTAGCCAGATGCCGACAAACCAAAATCTACACTTGAGCTGATTGTTGTCACTACTCTAATCGCAATTACATGATTCTTGGGAAGAAGTCGAGTCTAACTGTTCTCGCAGCCAATCTAGATGACCTTCCAGCCTCATTCTTCGAGCTCTGGCGAATCGCCAAACAGTAATTGCGCTCCGTGCCCTCCGTAACGACCGCCCAGAATCCTTATACTGGCTAACAGGCTATCGATTTCTTTCACATCGGCCTCGCTGAGTTCGACCTCCAGCAAATTCTCTTTGACACGCTCGGCAGAGGACGCGCCAGGAATGGGTATGATTGTGGGCATGCCAGGCTTCCGACCTTGAGCGCGACACCAGGCGATGGCCATTTGTCCCGGCTTCACGCCTTTCCGCTGAGCCAGTGCTTCGATCTCCGTGACAAGCTTGAGGTTCTGCTCAAAATTCTCTGGCTGGAAGCGTGGCATTTGTCGCCGCATGTCACCTTCAGGAATGTCATCTAGTTTCTTGATTTGGCCGGTGAGGAAACCACGTCCCAATGGGCTGTATGCAACAATGGGAATATTGAGCTCTGCACAGGCTTGCGCCACACCGTTTTCGAGGATTTCAGTGGCCCAAAGACTGAACTCGACTTCCACGGCATCGATACTGGCGACCTTAGCTGCTCTTCGAATAGAATTGGCACTGCATTCGGACAAGGAAATGCCACCCAGCTTTCCAGCCTTCACGTATTCGTTGGCCGTGCGAATTGTGATCTCAATTGGGGTCTGGGGATCGACCCTTGCAGCCTCCCATACATCAAGCTTCTTTTTGCTTTCCAGTACTCGAAGACACTCATCGATGCTGCGTTTCGTGTTTTGGGCACTGCCATCTGGTTTTAGGCTACCTGGCACAAGACCGCCTTTCACAGATAGTACGACCTTCTTCGCATCATCGGGGTATTTTGTGAAATACTCGTTGAGCAGGTGCAAGCTATTCCGTTCTGGTGTCCCGTAGAGCTCACCAGCGTTCCAGAAATTTGCGCCATTGTCTATTGCTGCCTTCATGGCAGCGAATGCTTGTTCTTGCGTAGGAGGGTTCTCTCGCCAAGTCAGGCCCATCAAGCCGTAACCGATTCCATGAACCTTGCTGCCAGCAATTTTGATGTCGGTATCCTTCCGATGAAGCACGTTCTTGGCTTTTTCGACCACTGAAGACATCGTGTAGTATTTCGCTCTGAAGCAATGGAAGGTAGTTGAAAGCGAGGATAATGTCTGCAATCTATATGTGAGTCAGGTATGTCGATATCTTTGTTGCGTTGAAGCTCTGAATATTTTTTCCAGTCTAGAGTTGAGGTTTTGAAAGTACGGCCCGGTCGAGAAGCGGGGATGATGCAATCCATCGAGCGTGCGCCACCCTGGTCACAATTGATGGACATCTTTGGTAACATGCGGATTTTACGCGAACGGCTGACTGGCAATTGCGCTGCTATCGATCTGTTGGTGACTCCTTCACCCGCTATGCCACTGGGCCTAGACGCGGGTTGCTTGATCAAGCGTGGAGAAAGCAGGTTGCTCTATCTCCGGGTGAAGCCACTGCTACACAGAATTCCAGAGGATCACATTGAGCTGAAGAGGTGCCGGACTTTGCGCGCGAAAGGCGTGCAAAGCATCTCAAGGGCATGTCACGAAGCCACAAGAAGACCAAGCTAGCAATTTCCGAATACATCATCTTGAGGCGGACTGTGTACGATCAGCTCACGGAGCTATTATTCAACTACTGGATCTCTACGGGTCGAGTTATTCGCTGCTGGAATTGCTAGAGACCCTCTGACATCTGAGCATGGCATCAGAAGTCCCTGTCGCCAGAATATCTCAACCATGTGTGACTTTTTCAACGGTACCATCCTCCTTGGTGTGCACATTCAGTCTGCAGAAATATCAGTCAGCACAGCGGGATCTCGATATCACAGAACACTGAAAGCGCCTACCGATTTGGGTTGTGGTCCATGGTCATCATGTCGCCTGACTTGACGATGCGGTGTTGTTCCGGCAAGTCGGTTTTCGCGAACGTCTGTCACAAGTTGTCAGCCTTTCTGCTGCTTGGTCTACCTTCTCCATCACTACGGACTGTCTCGTTCGACGTGTCACCAATCTTCTTTCCAACCAGCTTATTCATCCAGTCCGATGTCTTGTCGCCATCGGTCGACTGAAGGCCAGGAACTACGAGAGGCATGATATTCAATGATTGGGATTGTGTGTTGGCTTTGTTCGGGTGATCAGTCGTGAAGGTGAAGATGATTGCAATGAACGGGCAGGAGAGTCGGACTATGAACAAGCTATGTTGCATCAAGTTTCTGGAACCGCTGACCTTTCTGCGTAGCAATCGCAGGAATGACGTAGTTTTCAGCTGATGCCTGGACACAATGCAGGAGCTATCAAGAGCTTTTTCGTCACATGAACTCTGGTGTGGACTTCAAGAACGCCACGATTGACGACTCAGAAACTTTGTGGGCGTTGTAAACAATCAGATGCAACATTCATGCACATGTTTATGTTTGAATATGCCTTCAATATATTTTCATGACAATGCTAATGCTTCTATAGCAGTCCAGTCGTAGCCTCAATCGGCTTTCCGTATCAGAGAGTTCAGACTGCAGAGTCGTTCTTCGCGAATGTCCTCGCCAGCGCCTCGATGCTGTCTGCAATTCTCTTAAAGTCGTCTTTTTGCTCCGGAGCAACCTCGTTGATCTCGTTGGCGGACGGGTCTTCATCGTCGTTGGCCCACTGAATATCGATTGTGTTAAATTCGACCCTGACGTCCGCGCCGTACACATCCTTGGACGGATGTGAAGGGAACCCTCGAAGGTCTTGGACAAGTCGCAAAAGCTCATTCACATCGTCCCTGGAAGCACTATCAGACTCTTGCCTACAAGGCATCAGAGCAAAGAAACTTACGGAGGGACATCTCCAGTCTTCTCTGATGACTTGTTGCTCCCATCGTACTGAATCTGTCGTGCGACAGCGGAACGATTGGGCTCACCAATCACCTCGATCGTGCGCTTTGCCGTGCCTTGCGGTGTGTCAGTACCAACCGGCTCTTCGTGAGGACAGATCCCGCATTCGCTTACCTGAGAATGGCTTTGAAAGCTTCACCTGAAACTCACCAGATGGTGGAGGTGGAGCAACAATTCGAGGCATTTTGAATGGATATTCTGCGAAGGCAAGAGTGTTATGAACTGGAAAAGAGGAGTGTCTTGAGAATGAACAAGTCGAAAATTTGGAGTAAGTTAAGAACTGAAAGCAATGTTCTTGAGCCCCTCTTGATGCCATATGCAGGTACGTTCGTCATGACCATCGTTGACGCAATGTGGATTCACGTTCCGCAAAACGATGGTCGACGGAACAATCTGCACTCCCGCGCATCGATCTCGAGCTACTTTCCAAGTGTCATCAGTAATGCCACTCAACACTGAGAGAGATATGGAAGATTGACATGTCGTTGCTGCCGCTATTGAGGCCTCAGGCATTAAAGCCTTCCCAAAGAGGCTAGTGATACTGTTCACAGACACAGCCTATGCACAGCCACATATGTATGCATCCTGCCGCCCTGTTGCCTGGTGGGCAGGAGGCAGCTGGGGTTTCTGCACTTATAGATATCTTCTCGAACCAAGTCATCTTCAGGGTAGACTACAGACATGGCACTTCGCTTGGACACTCTGCCGCAAGAACTCATAAGTCAGATCGCAACCTCGAGCGACGCATATTCGGCGCTTCAGCTTGCGCTCACGTGCCGGACAGTTCGGGCGGCTTGCTACGACGTGCTGACATTCAAGGAAATCATCGAGAGTTCGCAGCAGTTCCAATGGCGGAACCATCTGTTAGACGTAGCGGCTATCGAGCGCCGTTGTGGCAAAGATGTCAGAGCCTGGACCCGATACGCAATTGCCAACGAGCTGACGATCCGATACGCACAAGAGCAGCAAACAACGCTCGCTCCCAAAGCCGATCCTGCAGATGCGGGTACAGCGCTCTCGAATATGCTGTGGTCAGATTTGATACCGAACATTCGAGTGAATGGCAGCAAGGAAATTGCAATGTTATGGCTCCCCGAGCTTTTCCAAGTCCGACATCCGTTCCTGCTGGATGGATTTTGGAGAGTATATCTGGATAACCCCCCGGCAGTCCTCAGAGTCAAACACATGTTCTGCATCACAATGGCAGTGCTCGGCGCTTCGGGACAAATGGTCGGACTCGAGCGTGCGTTGTGTGCATTACGAGGCCGTCGACTCATACATGGTGATACAATGGCAGACCATCTATGGAATCTATGCTGGACAATACTACACATCCGATCTTCTGTCAGCAACCGCCTGACTGGCTCGCCGTACAATAATTCCACAGGAGTCCCTCATATCGCGGCTCCTTCTCTAGTAGATGTACCATTACAGCCACTGGAAGCGGGATATGAACTTCCGTTACCTTTCGAAAATTGTTTCGACGAGTGGTATCAGTCTCATACCACCGCGATGGCGACCGAGGAATACATGATCAAAGGCAAATGGACAGGCTACTACTGCTTTTTCGGGTCCTTCACCCTCGCGCCACCAAGGTTGGACTCTCCGATGATGGAGATATATTTCACACGAGATCAAAATGCTCAAGCTCATGTCAAAGATGACCTCCGCCTTCGCGCTGAGAATTGTTTCGATGGCGTCGATAGATTTGTGATAAGAGGCTCGATACTGGCAGGAGGAGATAATAATACACATGTCTTCCGTGGAACGAAAAGGTACAGTCATGGGACTATGTGGGATTGGGAACTGCGGCTCACGCCCTTTGGATTGGTGGGCTATTGGGGTACTCTGGTTCAGGGAGCCTTACGGAGAAATGGATCTGTATGGCTGTGGAAGAGCGGAGATGGATTGTAGAAGAAGTTGTCTATTGCAGATGCTACCTTACTGATACGAACGCGGCTGATAGGGGGGCTGTGGGTCTAGGAGAATGACCTTAACTGTTCAAATCTATTTGTATCATCACTCCTCCATCTGCAACCTTCATGACTGCGCATCACAACGAGGAGTCATGTGCATAGTAAAAAAGATGGGTAGACGAGCCATTGAAGTTGACCTCAATAATGTCTCTTGCGTTCTTCGTTTTGTGATCGACAGCAATTTGCTGTGAGTTCCTTTGAATTAGGCACAACCTAGTTGCGAAGTGTACTACTCCTATCAACATCACAGCTGTGTTTGGAGCCGAAAGTCAAAGGCTCTTCCATGGCTGTAGGTTCCTCGCCCCAAAAGACCCTCAAGCAGCGAGCTGTCTATCGTACCACGCCGGCTCCTCCCTCTGAAGCATAGTCGTCAGGTTCTCTACCGACTCTGCGAGACCTTGAACATTCTGATCCCACAACCGGAGATCTATCTTGGGGTTCGTAGGCTCCGTGCTGTTGAAGTGGATAATGCCGGCGATCTGATCGATTGACCCCGAAAGACGGTTGCTCTGGATCATGCCGGAAGCGTAGACTTCAGCCCTGTCGGAGTCCACGCCCAAAACCTTGCCGAGATTCTCAAAGGTGATGTTGGCATAGATGCGAGAAACTGCCAACAGGTTGTGCTCCAATACAGCTTTGTCGAGTACGGTGCTACCGTCGGAGGTCTTGGCAAGCTGGTGTTCCTTCAAATTGGCGGCAAAAGCTGCGACTTCGCTCGGGGACAGCAGGCGGTCGAGAAAGATCTTCTCGAGAATGCCAAACTCCGGCACATCTGATGCTCGCTCGTCCTTGTAGATCTTGGCAAGTTGCTTGCCACGCTGTGGTCCGGCCGGCGCGAGCACAGCACAGGTGATGGCAGCTGAGAGAGCTTGTAAGCGCTCCTCCTCGTCTACGACTGATTCGTTCGATAGCGCGTAATAGGCTATGGACGCGTCGAGGAAGCTGCGCTGCGAGTCTGAGATCCGAGCTTGCGAAAGTTGGAATTGCAGACGCGTGGGTTGATCTGTGACGTTGTAGAAAATCTGTTTGATCTTGTTGAGATATGATGTAGCGTTCGTCGCATCGTCCTCCTCAAGGTAGCAGCGGCAGATGCGCATCCAGATTTTGGCCTTGTCATCGTCGCTGACACTGCGCTGTGACGACTCGAGGGTGATCGTCTGTAGCGTCTTGGCTGAGTTGGTGAAGTCATCGTCTGCCTCGTAAGCATCTGCGAGGAGGAGCTTGATGTCGGTGTCTTGCTGCTCGAAGGAGATCACCTTCGGCTGGAGTATCTGAACGATCTGTGGGCTGTAGAGTACGGTCAGTGTGAACAGGAAGGTCGCGAATGCAGAAATTCCTACCCAGCTTCCAGCTTGACTTCGTTGCTCAGTGCCCGAAAGTGCTCGACGAACGCGGAAAGCAGTGGCCGGGAATTGATGACGCCAACCGCGTCAGAAGTGATGCTCTGAACATATGCTACCAGGTTCTCCGAGAGATCATCTCCAGAGGTTGCGACCTGCTGCAACAATTCAGCATAGCCTTGAGTTCTCTCGTTGCCAGATGCCTGCTCGAGGGCCGCCAGTTGCGGGCCGACCGGAGCCATTGGCGAGGGAGCCCAATTTATCTCGTTCGCAATCTCAGTAATCTGAATCGCCTAGTTCGGGACTATCGCGATTGATTTCGTGTCAAAAGGGCGACGGACGGTGCTAGATGCTGGCGGTGTTTGTCTTGATGTTCGAGTTCAAAGTCAAGCTACGAAATGGCCTCCACTCGTGCACAGCCACTGTGGCGTCCTTACTTCACTTTCGCAGCTACGAGAATGCATGAAATCACGCTGAAATATGTGGTGGAAATGACGGTCCACTGCATTGCGGGTCATGTCTTTTAGCCTACAGAGCGATATCTATGCCCATAATCGTACAGTTCCATCGGCGCCACCGCTGACCAGCCAAGCCTCTACAGGGTGCCAGTCAACCGCGAGAACACCGAGGTCATTCTTGATCCTATGTCCGCGCAGAATCTTCAGCGGTACGACATTGGCATTTTCCATCGAATCACCAAACACTTTGCCGTGTAACACCTGCAGCGTTCCATCGTCTGAAGCATCCGCGAATAGAGGGTGCGAGCTGTGGAATTTGACACTGCGGATCGCCTTGCTGTGATATCGTAAAGTCTTATACGGTGTGCTGCCAAGGTCCAGATCATGCCACAGCAGTCGCTTGTCATAAGACGAAACCAGAAGATTGTCACCCATAGGATGCAGTGAAATATCGCTGATCCAGCGTGCTCCAGGCTGAAGTTCTTTTTCGAGCTTCTGAGCCTGCAGGTCGTAGACTCGTATCCGTTGTCGGGTGGCAAGGAAGAAGAGTGGTCGCGATGGGTGGAAACAAACGGTTTGCGCCAAACCCTTTGGTCGCTTGAATGGATGTTGAGTTTGGTGTTTACTGAGGGTGTGGATGGCAACCGAGGTCGAGGTTGAGTTGGAATTTGGGCACACGGTGGAGAAGTATTCGCCTCTTCGGTGCCAGACCAGTGTTTTGGGCGTCGACCTGAGAGTGATTGTGAGCAGGACCCCCTTGTCCTGCAGCGTTTGTGGTGGTCGATCCCACGTGGCTGTCTTCGGTTTGGGCGCGCCATCGGCAGATTTAGCTTTATTGGCCGCCTCATACCCAAACCCAGCATCGATGATGTCGCGCGCGTTGTTGTCCACTTCCTCAGTTATATCCTCGAGCTGCGGTACGATAAAGTAGACGGTATCCCCACAGCATGCCCCCAGGATGAAGGCATTGTAGCCAGGCCGCCATGCGACCACATTGACTGGCTCGGACTGAGAAAGCTTGATGCGTCTCACTTGACGAGTGTTCTCTATGCTCCAGATACGCACAGTACCATCTGAGCCCCCGGATGCAATGTAACGGCCAGTGGGATCAACGGCAACCGTCCTGACTTGGCCTTCATGGCCACTGAATATCTTATGGCACGTCGTCGGGAAGGGTTTGAGCTCGGCAGGGTCGGGCAGTTGAGGCAGGAGCGACTCAGGGTCGATGTTCAATTTACTTCTTCGTACTCGTGGGGCGAGGTAGAGGTCGAGGCATCGGTTCATCCTCTCGTGCAAAAGCTCATCATACCCAGGAACACGTCGCAATGCAGAGTGATCTCGGGGCAAGAAGTCACGCTTTCGGTCCTCGGGGTCTGTGTTTTCCCACTCTTCACGTTCTTGCTTGTCTGGTAGATACTCTGCAGGCGGGTGATAACTTTCCTCGTACCCAGGAGGGGGCAGTTTTGGTGCAGGTACATTCTGTGAACAATCAGTCTAACGCCATTGGCAACAGGAAAAGGTCGTGCAGCGTACCATAGGATGATCTGGTCGGGGTGCCTCGTTTGCCCACACATCGTAGGAAGCGTATTCCAACTCTTGCTCCTCCCTTTCTTGCTCTTCCTCGTCCGGTGTTCGGAAAGGCTTGATTCGGCCCTCTTTGATAGCCTTGACCATCTTCATCACTCGCTTGTGCTCATGCATGGATGGAACAAATCTACGCTTTGGTTCCGGAGCAGCAGAAAGAGGCATGACCTCTTCCATACCTTTGCCTGTGAACCATTCGACGTAGTCGGGATATGGATCATAGCCGTCCCCAGGCTGCTCATTCCGGGTCAGCTTCTTCAGTGTCTCCAACTCGTCTGGACTCAGCTCGAGCGGCTTGCCAGTGGACGGATCTGTGAGACCAGTCCATCCTTCCGGTAGGTCTATACTTTCGAGCAGCGAGTCGAGCGCCTCTCCCTTGGCAGGTCTGGCGATCTTCTTGCCATTTATATCGTAGCCGATGTGGGGATACGCATCATAGTATGACAAAGGTATGTTCCCGATGGTGTTGGAAGTGACAGGTGCATCGGAATCGTCGGTGTCGTAAGCAGGATCGATCTCTTGGTACACGTAGCGTTCGTTGCCATTGGCGTCCTTTTCGATGCGATAGTTCGAAGTCTTGGTGCGGTCTTGAATTTCCAGGCGTTGCATTCGCTGGTCTGGCGAGACGGACAAATTCTGTATGTCTTTGCCAGTGTCGGTGCCCATTAACTTTTCCGGCGTTGTCCTCGCACCGCGAGACTTCAAATCGCGAATTTGATCTTGCACATCTTCCTCATCCTCCGACGAAGGAATCTCATCGCTATCCAATTCTGCCTCGTCGTCCTCTTCGTCTTCGAGATCGGCCTCGCTGTCAAATTCCTCCTCGCTGTCGTCTGCTGCACTGTCGCTGTCGTCGAAGGCTCCATTGAGCGCTGCGCCGCCAAAGTCCCCTTCTTCATCACTGCTCTCAGGTCGTGGAATCTCGACCACTTTGCGCTTCTGTCCTGCTCTTTGCGCCATCTTGTGTGTATGTTTGCGGACAAATTCGTCGCTGTGCACATGAATCTTCAAAACTTTCGAAGCTTAAGTCGGCACAGAGCGAGCACCAAGTGGGTCTGATATCCGAGCTCCGGAGCGTAGGACAGCCTTCGCGCCACCACTTTTTGACTTTCAGCGGCCACTGGAGCTTCGCCCGTCTCGAAGCCTCCTTTCATCGCAGCGACGGCAACGGCTTTTGCTCCATCTCCAACAGACACGTCGCTGCTTCTGGAAGGCGACGTGTCGTAGGCGCAAGATACGCCAAGCGCATTCTCGCTGCTCCCAAAGGATCCGCTAGTTCTAGGCAAGGATCGACATGTGCAGCTGCGTAGAAGCAAGTCTGAAGGGCAGTGTGCAAACAGGTGGAGAGCAGATTATGCTGCACACTACCGCTCAGCTGGGCGAAGTCAATCCCATACCTGCGCTGGTACTCCTTCTAGAATCAAGTTGAGAGCCATTTCTTTGTTCTAGCCGTCTCGCTCTCCGATTTTGGGACGATCGACACACTCTTACAGAGCGACTCCACTGATGGCTCAGGCACAAGCTGCAATCTACACTTCGGATTCCGCAAAGCACAGTGCGGCACAGCCTGTCAAGCGCCGGGCAGCGTGTGATGAGTGCAGTGTGTTGACTCACATCTACTGACTGGTCACAACACCAACCTAACACGAGGATAGGGACGAAAAAGCTGAAATGCTCAGGCGCCTTGGGTGAGCCGCCACGATGTACACGATGCGAACGTGAGAATATCGCTTGCGTCTTCTCGCCGCAGAAACAGATGGGAAGACCCAAGAAAAGACAAGGGGAAGACACAGAGCATCGTGCGAATGCGAAGAGACGCAACCAAGAGCAGACGCTGGAGGTAGACACAGCTCAGACCATCCCCGATTTGGATATCTACGAGAGCGCATTCACTCCAGGAGGCAGTTTGCAGCCCTGGCTGAGAGACGGCTGGCCTGCAGACGTCAGCGGGGAAGGCGGGCACAACGGCCACGGCAGTGACGAGGGCGTTCCTGGGTTGACTCCGGACACTGGAGTGCAATCGAGCTGCTGCAGCAGCCTGCGCAACGGCCAAAATGGCAGCGGCGTCGTGAATGACGATGGTATATCGACCGCTCTCGACCCTACCCTAGCAGGAATGCCCGACGCACCTACCGGCGCGCAAGCCAGCTCTATGCCTAATTGCGCGTGTCTGAGTACTCTCTACCTGACCTTGAACAGTCTTCAAGCAATGGACAACAACAAATGCAGTTTCCCATTTTCATTGCATCCTCTGCGAGAAGCAATGCAGACGGCCTCAGACGTCCTCAAGTGCGAGGAGTGTCCTACGCGATTTTTATCAGCAGTACAGAATTCGCAGCTAGTCGGTACTCTTCTAACATCCATCGTCGAGCGATTCAGCAAAGTTCTTGAGCACATCAACGCTGAGGCCGCTCGCGCGCAGGCAGCAGGCGAAAGCAAGAAGTTCACGCTGGCTGACCTCAACACCTCAACCTTGCACCTTCACACTGGAGGACTGAACTGCTCGGCGGCATTCTCTATCGAGCTCAGCCCAGACGAGTGGAAGGGCATGTGCAAGAAGGTCGTGCGAGCAGAAGTGCATGGCCCAGGGGCTGGAAACAATTGCTGTCCATGTTTCGTTGGGTTATGCGAACAGATGGAAGAGAGGCAGCATAAGTGGCATTCGCGACCTCTTCCGAAAGACTTTCCCCGTGACGGCAATGGGCTTGCAGTTGGTATGGAGCGGGACTTCATACATTCTGGCCATGGCAACGGCGAGTACCTGTGTCTCAAGCTGGTTGGCTTCGCACGCAGGCTTGTGGCGAATTTAGATTGGTCGTGAACTTTGCCCATTAACCTCGCCGGGCGCCGCAAAATATTGCTAGGCGATGTCAAATGCAATGTCGTGTGGGCTGAATGAAGGCTGCGGTCCTAGACCGATGAGTGTTCTTCAGCCCGGCTTCCTCAGCTTGTTCAGAGCTGCCATCACACCTTCACTGAGCGGCTCTTCGTCTTGCTTACGCTTCTTGGGCAGATCGGACGATTCGCTTCTAGTTGACACAATCGTCTTCTTGACTGGAAGCAAAGCCTGGTTCATAGCCGCAGCAAAGGCCTCTTCATCCTCTGAGGGCTCTTGCGTCTGTTCTGCGAGCCGCCTGAGCGGACGGCGATTGGCTTCGGCCAGATCAGTATTTGCGCGGCTGAGAGCAGGGGTTGCTGCATTGGAAATTGCCTCGTCCCGCGTGACATCCCTCGATAATGTCGGCGCTCGCGATACAGGTTGGCTGCCGAGAATGTTCTCCAGTTGCAGCCCGCGTTTGCCAGCTCGCTGGATACGAAATGGCTCGGTCACGCTCGTAGTCCATTGCTGCACTTTCTTCTCTCCCCAGCCTCCAATCATCGCAACTTCTTCGTGCCGTGCATTTACCGCAGTGCGAATAGTACCGAATTGAGACACAAGTGAAACAGCGTCTGTCTTGTTGATCGATCTTGGCGTGGTCACAAAGTCTACCATGCGATCACTGTAAGACGTGGACTGATGTTGTTTGATAGAAGTCGGTGCCGCGTTCTCGTATGTCTTGAATAATTCCAAATATCGTGCTCCTTCGGCAGCAGACCAACAGAGGATAATGGTGACATTATTGATGATACTGGTCTTGCTGAGCTCCTTCAAGCTTTCCTCGTGATTTTGGATATCAACCATGCACAGAATGATGCGTAATGCATACTTGCCTTGCAAGTTCTTAATCCGCGTGTAGATATACTCTGGATGCAGGCGATGATACTTCAAGCTGAGGAACAACGCGCAAGTCGTGATTCCCAGCACATAGTCTGCAGGTATGTCTGCATACTCCCACGGCAACGACTTGATCTTGTCCAGCAGTGGGTTTCCCTTCTGCCTTGGAGACACGATAATGGATGCCGGACCAGTACGTCGTGGAAGTGCCTGAGGTTTTGGTTGTTGCACGCCGGATTTCGTTGTTGGCGCAGCGCCACTCTGTCGGTCCAGTCCAGGTTGTCGCAGTGGTTGTCCGTTTTGCCGTGAGCCTGTTGTGGCGTTTCGAGTCGCGCTCGGAGCTGCTCGATGCGGCCCATCATCCTCAATCTCGTCGGCCATCTTTGCTGCACATGCTCACCGCCGCATTCACCGACTGCACATTGTCCGGCCACCTGTTGTTGGCAGTGAATGCAGGTTGTTGTTGCGAGTGAGGCGCGTTGAGCGAACACACTGGGTCATCACCCGGCAGAAACGCACGGGCCTCCTCGTCCAGCGCCTTCTTCTCCGGCGACGACATCGCCGGACACCACGACGACCAGCACCACCACCCCTCATCACCACTGGAATCCCGCCCAGCGCCGACACCTCCAGGACCCGAAAAGCGGCTGGTCTTGATCTTCCGATGCTCGCCTGGCGCTGCGCACACTGATCCCGCCCGTTGCGGACGATCCGACGTTCGACTTCTGGGCCCGGTCCTCGTGCACGCTCTTCAACCATTCTTAGGCGGGCAT
>ANSM01006638.1:0-16010 GCA_000347735.1 Cercospora canescens BHU | reverse complement strand
CGCGATGACCTCGGCGATGTGTCCCACTCGACGGGCGACGGGATGGCAGCGCCACGTTTGGCGCCTTTCGAACTTGTCTACTAACATACATCTTTCGGCACACATGCGGTCCACGGACCATTTACAAACGAACGACGACGATAATGCACAGCAAAGCACAGCTATACGCAACCAGCACGCGACGTTCCTCGCAGGGTGTTCCCCTTTTTCGTTTCTGCGAAGATCGTTTAGAGCAGCGACCATGAGTTGATGAAATTGAATCGGGCATTCGACTTACGATGGCGTTTTCCTATACAGGTTTTTAGGCGGGAGCTATCGGTTTTGGGCAGGGAACTGGGACCGGACTCGACAGATTGTAAGTGGGGTTGCAATGGAGAAATATGGAGAAAAGACTGCGACTTCTGTTTTGAGATGTAGTGTTCCGGCACGTTGATGGCTGAGCTGTACGAGGCGCATGGCTGGGCACAGCATGGGCTGCATGGCGAGGAAAGTCAGATGCATCCCTACTTTGCGAGGGAAAACACATATGGCAGATGGTCGGCATTGACTCACGGTTTCTACGATACCACGACGCGGCCGAGCGAATCACGAGCCCGTCGAACGCATGCTACTGGGCGCAGCGCGAGCAATTTGGGCTGATGTAGCTTTGATAGCGATACCAGTAAGAAATGTTTTGAACATGCTATTCGTGATCGACTGTGATGCATCGACCGGTCGTAGGATCACATCGAAGCTATGTAGGGTATGCACTTGCTGGCGCTTGCTCTCTCGCTAGGTTCGTCGTCCCATGCGAGCCGCATCTGCCCTTGTTGACAGAGCACTGTCGCTATAATGATATTGCATGCGTTTCAACCTGACGCTCAATGCCAGCGAGGTGCCTGCTCCCGCCATGTGATGACACCGTCAATGATGGTTCCCACCCAGGTCGTATCTCCTAGCACGAGCTGCGCTCTGAAGTCTGGATGCGCGTGAAATCTGCGCGGCCCTTGGCCGTGATCCTCAAAACCTGCTCGCTGGAAAATCTCGTCTTCTGCAACTGCAGAGGCGCTGGCATCTTCGCCAACGGCAGATTCGCTCCTCCGACTTGTTCGTGCAGCCCCTGTTCCCGTTCTGATTCCAAAGGATGAGTCTCGGCTCTACTCATTACTCCGATCCTCGATCAGGTCGGGAATGTCACGCGGTTCCTTGTTGCCTTCCAGAATGTTGTATACCGCTGTAAAGAGGGGGAATTCCTGCTCCTTTCCCTCTTTCTTCAGAAACGCATTGACCTCATATGCGGTGCTCGTGCCTTGCAGCTTCTGTCCATTCAGCTCTCTCTCCTCAATTTCACCAATCGGTTTCCCTTCTTGCACCGACATCTTGGCACATCGGAAATTTCTACCGCCGGAGCATGATGTGATCATGTCTGCGACGCCACAAGACTCCTCTGTGAAAGTCTCGGTGCGCACGCTGTTGCTGAAAAAAGTCTTGCCGAATTTGACCTCCTCCATGATGCCGACACGCATGACCGCTGCTTTGGCGTTATCACCCCAGCCCAAGCCGTCCACCCAGCCAGCGGCCAGGGCGACCACGTTCTTGAGAGCTCCTCCCAGCGAGACGCCAGCCACGTCGTGGACCATTCGAACATGGAAATAGGGGCGGTGAAAGAGCTTTTTGATGTTGGTATGACTGAGAGGAGGGTATTCAGAGGGAAGGGCCTACAGGCATTATGAGCATGCTGGACGTGCCGTCAGTGGGGCTTTCTTCGCAGACATACCTGCAACTTCGTCGTCTTGACGCCGGGCTTCGCGACATGGCCGCTGTCCAGACCCACCTTCCGCTCTCCACTCTCGGATCCACGCCTCGAGCCCACAGGCGTCTGATGCCTGCTGTCCATCTCTGGCGGGTCGTAAGCAACAGTGGTCTCTGACCATTTCTCCAGAGCGACTTCTGTCGCAATGTTGGCTCCACTCAAGGCGCCGCAGTAGATTCCCAGCTGTTGTCCAATGGTGTCGCTGAACAGCTCGCACTTGTCCTCAGTGACGTTGACTCCCTTGATGCAGCTGATTCCACGGGCAAAAGGCACGACGTGGCCCTTGAGGGTGTCGCAGGTGCGAGCAATAAATTGATGGGGTAGGTTGAAGACCAAGATGGTGGCATCTCGCACGGCATCGACGAGGTCCGGGTTGGCGATGATGTTGGTGGGCAGAGGAATGTTGGGCAGATACTTGACGTTCTCGTGTTTGGTATTGATCACCTGCGTGAGCTTCTGCTGCTGCTGGTCCACCGTCACCTGCTCTTCGTACACCCACATCTGCACATCCCGCTCGAACAGTTCTGGGTTGGCTTGAGTGTTTTCGGCAACGACCTTGGCAATTGTGGTGCCCCAATTGCCCGAGCCGATGATGGCCACCTTGTGCTTCTGCGATGTCCCTACGAGGGTCGCCATGTTGCGTCGGGAGGCGTGACGGTGTGGGAGAGTGGTCGTCGAAGCGAGAGACGGCAAGCGAGTGTGAGATGGCGAAGAAGTGGGAGTGACAGGCAGGCAGGTTCGAGCGAGTTGAGAAGGCAGGATCGACGCGATGGAGACGCGGGAAGGCACGAGGCAGCGCGTGGAGATCAAATGTATGCCTGGCCACGACATACGGCTGCTGCACTGCTTCTGCTGCTTATCGGCGTTGGGCGAGCACGCGTCGAGAAAAATCCAACGCTGCCCTCAACCACCGAAGCTCTGGCCTGTTCCTCACAATTCGCGCTGCGCGCCCGCATCATCAAAGTGGACCCCCGCCCCGCCAAGGAGTGCATGTGCTCGAACGAAAAGCAGCACTGGGCCATGCAGTACTCGGTTCTCGGTCTCAGCCCCATGGCGGCACTGCAGTACGAGTCGTTCCCATCGCGCCTACCGAGGAGGTGGGCTGAGGAACACATTCACTACGCACGCAACGGAACGGACAACGCTCTCGAAACAGCTCCAGAATGCGGGATGCCGCTTGGCCGAGGCGCCTTCCGGCAGCCAGCAAACCAGAAGCTCTTTCATTCACAAGTGAATTGGAGAGATTGCACCGAAAGACCAACAAATGCGGGTGTTTCTGGATTTCTGATGTGATGTCCGCAACCTGTCTACATCCTAGCAGAAAATTATGAATGAACGCTAAAGACATCAAAAAAAGGAAGTTAGTTCAGTTTGAGCTTGCCCAGCAGATCGCTCCTGGCCGCGTAACTCCTCCATCGCTTGCCAAAGATGTCTGCGGATGTCGCGTCAGTTAAAGCTGCGGTCGCTGGGGCGGGGAGGGGGAACTTACACATGGGGACTGTCAACAAGCAAACTATGACCTCGACAGTGCTGACCCAGATGAATGTCGGCTTGATGCCCGCTTCCACGAGCCAATCGTAGCCTGAAAATGTGAGGCCAAAGGAGAAAATGTTCTTGAACACAAGCATGCACGTGAACCCTTCGATAGCGAGATCGCGGTGCGCATCGACAATGTAGAGCGCGCTGGCGGTGGCGCCAATCACCATGCCCGCCACTTCCATACCGAAGAAGAAGTCGGGCCAGAACCAGCCGTATTTCCAGGTGTTGTTACTCGTGATGCCGAACCCGTACAAGCCTGCACATCCGATGACCAGCTGAGGAATCACCAGCAGCATGCGGAATTCCGGCTCGTAGATGCCGTTGTTACGCTTCGTCAACCAGATCATGAATCCATCGCCAAACAAGCCGGAGATGGCGAACCCTATGAGGGCACCGACGAATGCGCCGGTGTACATATAACCTGTTTCGACTTCGTTGAACCAGAGCGGCGCGCCCAGCATGATTGCCGCGAGCACAATTCCAATCAGCACAGTCCATCCGATGATCAGGCCCTGGATCAGGCATGCCCAGAGGAATGAGGGGTGCAGGAAGAGAGGTAGTGGGCGGACCAGGAGTTTGAAGAAGTTTTCGGGCGACTTTCGACCGTTGAACATAGCGAGGTTCTCGCGCGTGATGAAGGAGAAGTCGGCGTACTGATGGACGTTCTCTCCAGTGCTGTTCTGTCGTTCTGTGGTAGCCTCGACCGTGCTCTTCTCCGGCTCATACGTTTCGCTGTAGCTGGTCGGATTTTCCCGTAGTTCGTGGCTCGAGCTCGAGGTCTCGTCAGAGTCGCGTTGACGGCGTTGCTCGAGATGAGCATTGAAGCGGGGGTCTCGGTTGTAGGCTGTTTCCGGACAGTAAAGGATTACTGCGGGCAGGAGACCTGTGGTAAAGATGGCAATGAAGTAGAAGGTCCACTCCCATCCAAGCTTGTGGGTCATGATGCCCACGATGACGGGCGTGAAGAACGCTCCGCCGAAGAGGCACAAATTGCTGAGAGCCATTCGAATACCTACTTCGTGGACGAAGTACAGCTCACCGACGCTCACGTTGACTAAGGCTTCGAAAGGCGCGAGCGCTACACCTTGGAAAAATCGAGCGGCAGCCAGAGAGTCGTAGTTCTTGCCGCTACCCCCGCCCCACGCGGAGGAGATGATGATCAAGACCGTCGCTATAATGTAGAGATGTCGCTTGCCCCAGATGCGCGCGCTCGGAACGGAGGCAAACCCTGCTATACCTACACCGAGCAAATGCCATCCTGTCAGCAGAGCAATCTTGGTAAAGCTCTTCTGGAAGTGTAGCGTCAAGGTGAGAGTGTTCGCGGCCAGGAGAGGCGACAGCGTCGAAGCGATCACGGAAAGTAAGCAGAGCACTCCGCATATGATGTCGCGCTTCCATAGCGGCCAGTTCTGTGCATTCGATCAGCACACTGCGGCGCCGCCACCTGTATTGCCGCTGCCACGTACCAACGGATCTTTCGGGTCATCGCTAGGTTGTGGCACCAGGATAACTCCCTTCTTGCTCTTCTTCAGCTTCGAGGTATCGTTGCCGCGCGCGAGAGACGCGACTGGGTCGAGGTCTTCGAGCGTCGCAGTGCCTGCGAGAGGTTAGTACGTCTGCTGTCGCGCAAGTCCGCCACATCTGCAGTCCGTCGAATGCCGCGCGGTGGATGGGAGGAGCAGTCGCGGCCGGCGGTAGCGCTTACCAGGCACGTGTGAGAGCTTGTAGTCTTGCAGTACACCCAGCCCCATCTTGCGAAGTGTGTCTGCTGTGAGTGAGGACGTCGCAAGGTGCGCAAGACACACGAGCCGCACCGGCGTTGTCGCCTTTGTAAACTCTCGTCCACGATCTTACCACTCAGAACCGCGCAGGCCCGCGCGGCGATCTCCAGTAGCTGGAGGCCAGGGTCGAAAGCATATTGGGCCAAGGGACAGCAGATCAAGCTAGGCCTATGCAGGGTTTCCAGCTGTGTTATAGCCCACACACTCACCGTTCTCCGGTGCAGCCAACGCTGGTATCGTGGAGCTCGCTCGAGCAGCTTTGTTGAATAACCGTGTCCCATTATCTTCAGGGCTACTGTCTTTGTCACCGTCTCCCGCATAATCATGCTACACGAGCCAAGCGCGCCGAGAGGTCTCACGGAGGGTTGCAACACCGGGCCAATCAACCACGTTGTAGGGAGCAGGCTTCACCAACAGAGTCAGCAACATCGTGGCTCCCCTGTCGCCATACCAATTTCGGTGACAACAAGTCTACGAAGCTCCATGCATCTGTGCATTGATGACGTTACAGTACATGCGGACAGCAGGCCCGGTTGCACAGGCTCAAACGAACAGCACATGTAAGATAGGGATGTAGCTCAGACGAGCCGCAAGCCGACATGCATGCCATTCAATGTCTATAATAAGCTGACGAAAGTGCTTCAAGAGCTATTCCATGTTCTCCACGGATGGTGTGCACCTGACCTGACGACCACAACCTTCTGCGCCCTTGATGTGCCTCTATTATCCGCTGCACGACTCGATGGAGGCTTAGATGTCAGGCACGTCAGGACGTACTACCGACAACACGAGCAAGTGAGGTCTCCCTGGCTTCAGAGGGTAGCGTGCCGTGGGATTGCAAGTCCGCCTTCACCAAACCGAGTCATTGAGATCAGCACAGAGAAGCCGCTGCCATGAGGTCGCAATTTGAGGCCTTTCGTGGGTGCTCCTCTGCCATTCTGCCGTTGGAGATTTACGCGGCGCACTCCAATCAGCCGCAGAGCGCCAGTGGCTTAGCTGTACGTATTTGAAGGGCGACAGGAACAGAGTCCGGTCCCCATCATGAGTGGATATGTTTCACCAAAGCCCTCATCCCGCAGTAACCTCGACCACCTCTCGAGATAGTACATCTGTACTCCCTTCTCGGACACGTCGACCCATCGCCATAATGAAATGACCCATCGAGAAGACGCTTCCTATATCCAGGAGAATCGCTCTAGAGCACCACGCCTCCGTAGAGACTGGCAACATGCACCTTAGAATGCTCGGCAACCGCGAGGGTTGCCATGTGAGCCCGGTGCATGTCGTGGCTGGCGCCCAAAATTTTGATCGAATTGTCAAAGAGGAGCGCGAGGGAACGCAGAGTTTTGTATTGTGCGGAAGAACGGGCGAACCCGTTGCTGCTTGGGGAAGGTCCGCCGAGCCTTCCGTCATCCTCGGGCTATTCCCCCAAGCGCCCACCAATTGCTCGACAGCAGAGCCTTGCCGGATCGCAGTCACATCATGAAACATGCGTGCAGCCGTCGGAGCAGTCTGGGCCAGACGCTTAGACGGCGTTCATTGACGACCGCATGCCGTTGCAGGTCTTGTAGCAGGGCATGAATCAACGATTGACGCGCGACTCCTCTTCTTATTTCAAGTGCTCTTGTGCAAGACGCGAATGTTTGCGCGAGAGCTCAGTAACTGTCACTTTCGACACTTGACTGCAGCATTAGGCTCGATATCCCCGGGGCCAGAGTTCTGCCACAGATCGACAGCAAAGCAGCAGGTTCTAATCCTTGCAAGCCATGAGACCGCTACGAGATATGCAAGGCACGACATCATACTGTGCCGCAATTGCACTTTCCGTCCTTCGTGCATATGCACAAAAGGTTGCCGCTAGCACTTCTACGACTACTGTTGCAACAACAACGATCACGATTACTCTAGAGTCCGCCACCTCTGGATCGCTTGGCCAGCTGTCGCATACCACAGTGTCTTTGCAGAACATCGCACTGGGTGCGAACTCTGACACAAACCTCCCATCCAACAGCCCAACTACAACGAAGACAAGATTTTTGACCACGGCATCAGAATGTCCTCTGATTCTCTCCAATCACAGGCTTTGAATAGCACCAATCAATGGAGATCGCGACATCTTGCGGAACCAGTCCAATGGAATGAGTCATTGGCGGACTATGCGCACGACTGGGCCAAGAGATGCGTCTGGGAACACTCGCAAGGACCCCATGGTGAGAACCTGGCTGCAGGATTCGAGAATGCCACTCTTGCCATTGACGCCTGGGGAAACGAAGAGAAGAAGTACAACTATGCCAAGGGAAAGTTCACAGAGGAGACGGGTCACTTCAGCCAGCTGGTCTGGCGCAACACGACATCGATAGGTTGTGCAGAAGTCGAATGCCAAACGGAGGGAGACAAAGGCGTGCAAGGAAAGTACCTGGTTTGCGAGTATGATCCAGCTGGGAATGTCCAGGGCCAGTTCAAATGGAATGTCATGAAATCCGGCATGGACGAAGATGGAAACCCAGGCTTTGGTAGTAAGGGAACGAGGTTGTGCAACAGCCCTCGAATGCTAGTGCTGGCACTGGCCGTGGCCTGGACAATGATGACCTTTGGAATTTAGTTGGTGCAAGCGACCATTGCATGTCGGTGTGAATGGTGTGGTGCAAGATGTCTCAGCGAAAGATACCCATTTGCGCGCGAGGGTCGCCTGGAGCGGCTATGTATATACGAGTTGATGTGAAATGCCTCTGAGGATGAAAAGCTTGACTTCAATTGCGGTTCAGGTGCATCTATAAATCGAACTCTCTGCCATTGATAACGGCACCGCTGGCTCAAGCAGACCATGGTATAGTGCTCGCTATCTCAAAGTGGCATGCGGTCTCGGACCAAACAATGTCCATGCATGCGCGCTCACGAGTAAGGTTGTTGCGCAGTCGCAATATGACTTTGGAGTACAGACCGATGATCAGACGCGAAGCAGGAACGTGCCGCGTCTCATTCGACCGGGAGTCGCGTCGGATTTGACTTCAACGTCATCAAACATTGGGTTGGCGCGGATACGCGAATCTATTGAACATCGGAACGACATCGAGGATGGGCTCTGCACGTTCGCCGCCGAGTCTTACGCAGCGAGCGTCACAGGTCAAGCAGCAGTCCATCTCCAGCTTCTTCACACCGAAACCCGCGTCCCAGAAGCCCAAAGTCAAGGACATTCCTGCGCCACAGCCAACCGCCACCCCGTCTGAAAAGGATGCGGAACAGGATGGTGACTTGTTCGTGCCCGATCACGAATCGCAGGGAGCTCGAAGAAGATCGGTTTCGTCGAAACGATCCTTGGAAGACGATGACAACGACGAACCCGTCACGAAGCGGCGAAGGGTTCGGGTTGACAGCGAGGAGAATGGCGAGCACTTTGCGAGTGCTTCAATACAGAAAAATGAGAAGTCCAAGCTACAAGTCGCTGAGCGGACATCCAAGTATACCTTCTCTAGCTCGAACGAGCCTACTCAGAGTCCTTCTACAGGCGAAGCAGATGATGAGGACACGCGGCGGATGAAGGCACGTTTACACCAAAAGTTTGTTAAGAAGCTTGGACGTCCGGACAGTCTGGCGAACATTAGAAGGCGTAGCGGCATCATCGATGAAGAGACAGCGGTAGCAGAGGATGAGGCACCCGACGACGAAGATGAGGAAACGACAGCGCCTAAGAAAGGTGGCAAGGGTGGTGGGAGAAAGATTCCTGTCTCAAGGAAAGGCAAGCTTACGCCTCTCGACCAGAAGATTGTGGATTTGAAGCGGAAATACCCAGATGTTCTTCTGGTAGTCGAAGTGGGTTACAAATACAGGCTCTATGGCGAGGACGCTCGAGTAGCAGCCAAGGTTCTGTCGGTGGTATGCATCCCGGGCAAAATGCGCTTCGACGAACACCCCTCCGAGGCACACATGACCAAATTTGCCGGCGCAAGCTTCCCAACGCACAGACTGCACGTGCATGTGAAGCGACTCATCAATGCTGGGCACAAGGTAGGCATTGTCAGACAGCTTGAGACTGCTGCTTTGAAAGCTGCAGGGGCCAACAAAAGCAAGCTGTTTGAGCGCGATTTGACCAATCTGTATACGAAAGCCACGTACATCGATGATGAGGAGGGCCTGGACACAAGTCTCGCAGGTGCTGAAGGGGGCGCCCCGGCCTCCGGTCACCTCCTGTGCCTCACAGAAAGTTACCCGAAAGGCGTGGGCTCGGATGAGAAAGTCCAGATTGGTATCATTGCCGTACAGCCCGCGACCGGCGAAATTGTGTATGACGATTTTGAGGACGGCTGGATGCGGAGTGAACTCGAGACCCGCCTCCTACACATCTCACCAGCCGAATTCGTCATTGTCGGCGAGGTGTCCAAAGCGACCAAGAAACTGGTGCAACACTTGTCCGGCGGTGATGATGCTCGACTAGAGTGGAAGGACAAGCCGAAGACCATGGCCGCACAGGCTTACAGCCACATCACGAAATTCTATGCCGACAAAATGAAGGAAGGAGAAGCAAGCTCTTCACAGGTGCAATCATCGCAAGACACTGGCACACTCCTGCATAAGGTTCACAGATTGTCAGAGAATGCTACAATTTGCCTGTCGGCTATGATTACGCATCTCACTGATTATGGCCTGCAGCACGTATTCGACCTCACCAAAAGCTTCCAGTCTTTCAGCGCCAGATCACACATGTTGCTTAACGGCAACACACTGACGAGTCTGGAGATCTATCGCAACCAAACAGATCACGGGGAAAAGGGCTCCTTATTCTGGACGCTAAATCACACCTCGACTCGGTTCGGGCAGCGTCTGCTTCGCAAATGGGTCGGCAGGCCATTGCTGGATCGTGCGAGACTGGACGAACGAGTCGCAGCCGTCGAAGAGCTCAAGGAGGGCGCAGGCCAGCCAGGCGTAGAACGCATCAAGCAATTGCTCGGCAAAACAAGGGCCGATCTAGAGCGAACACTGATCCGCATATACTACAAAAAGTGCTCTCGCTCAGAACTGTTGCAGTTTCTCCAGACCCTCCAAGGAGTAGCGCAGGAGTATCATTTTGTCAAATCGACCGCAGATGCTGGATTTCAGTCAAGCATTATCAACGAAGCTGTTGCGGCCCTGCCCTTGATAGTTGACGACGTGCTCGACTATCTTGGGCGCATGAATCTGCAGGCAGCCAAGGTTAATGACAAGTACAACTTCTTCCGCGATGAGCACGAGACGGAAGACATCACAGACCACAAATGTGGCATCGTGGCGGTGGAACATGACCTCAATGAGTTCAAGGCAACTGCGTCGAGCTTGCTCAAACGCAAGGTGCCCGTGACGTACGTGACGGTTGCTGAGATCGACTACCTCATCGAACTTGATAATACTCAGCTCAAGAATGTGCCGGCCACCTGGACCAAGATCTCGAGCACGAAAAAGGTCAGTCGCTTCCATCCTCCGGAGGTGGTGAAGCTGCTCCGGGAGCGCGATCAACACAAAGAGAGCCTGTCCAATGCTTGCGACGCAGCGTTCATCTCTCTTCTGGCGGAGATTGGGCGCAAGTATGAAGCTTTCCGGGAATGCATTCAGTCGTTGGCATTACTTGACTGTCTCCTTTCACTCGCCTCGGTGGCACAACAGCCAGGCTACTGCAAGCCTGCTTTCACGGAAACACCTGGCATTTCTATATCAGCGGGCCGGCACCCCATGGTAGAGCAGTTATTGCTCGACAACTTCGTGCCAAATTCCATTGATCTCGCTGGCGACGCGACTCGTGCGCTACTGATCACAGGTCCAAACATGGGTGGCAAGTCCTCGTATGTGCGGTCTGTGGCCTTGATTGCCATAATGGCCCAAATCGGTTCATACGTACCGGCAGATGCCTGCGAGCTCGGTTTACTTGATGCCGTCTTCACGCGCATGGGAGCTGGCGACAATTTGATGAAGGGAGAGTCGACTTTCATGGTCGAGGTCGGAGAGACAAGTGACATCCTCAAGCAGGCCACACCGAGAAGCTTGGTCATACTCGATGAGCTGGGCCGAGGCACTAGCACTCATGATGGCGTGGCCATCGCACAGAGTGTATTGCACCACATGGTCACCACTCAGAAGAGCCTCACGCTTTTCATCACGCATTACCAGTCTCTAGCACGAGTTGCAGACACCGTCGTAGAGAGGGAAAGTGGTGTGAAAGCGCTTCGAAATGTGCACATGCAATTTCGTGAAAATGACAGTGCTTCTGCGGCGGGTGAGAAGGATATCACGTTCTTGTACGAAGTCGGCGAAGGGGTCGCACATCGCAGTTATGGTCTGAACGTGGCTCGACTGGCCGGACTGCCCAAGAGCTTGCTTGAAGAGGCAGCTAGACGCAGTCGAGCAATGGAAGAAGAAGAAGGTCGCCGTCGCATGACATACTTGGCCAACGCCATGTCTTCGATCATACAGGGTGGTCCTGAGGCGGCTTTAGAGAGGCTGGTGGTCGGTATAGAGCAATTGTAGGCACTTCCCTTGCAGAAGCGATGAGGCATGGATGTCGATGTCGAAGAGCGCCTGATTTGCTCCATCTTGAAGGAGATACAACAGGATGGGTGAGCACCATCATGATTGGCGCCACATATCAATGTGGATAGAACGCTCCTTCCATTTTGGGGATATCAACTTTCAATCTTCGATGGAAAACTTGAGAGTGGACACTGAAGATAAGGTGCTTGCGATGTCGGAGCCCTGGCTCGTCACACCTGGCGGGCCAATTGCATGCTCGCTTTTTCCCAGCAAACATTCGTCCTCCTTGTCATACACTTACATATCTGTCATTTGCCTGGAAGTGGCTAAGTGAGCATGGGATCAATGCCTTCGGAATGCCGCTTCAAGGCCGACAGCATCTGCATCATAGGTGCCGGGCCCAGCGGATTAGCAGCAGCGAAGTAGGCTCCACAAGATTTCTGATTCCACGAGTTCGTAGGATGGTTGACGACGAGGTAGGTACGTGGCTGCCGAGAAAGCGTTCTCTCGTATTGTGATCTATGAGCAGCGGTCTAGGACCGGCGGTCTATGGAACTACCTACCGTGCAGCACTGCTGGCTCCGCCAAGGTTCCTGTACCACAAACGAATCCGCACGCAGGGCCTGCTGAGCCGGTTTGGCAAAGTGCAAGGCTCGATAGCAGTTTGAACGAAGACGATGCAGAACCGCAATTTGTCTCACCGGTCTATGAACGGCTTGAGACGAACATTCCTCGTGGGTTGATGGGCTTTTCCGATCTGGATTGGGAGCAGGATCGCCAGCTCTTCCCGAAGCACGAAGACGTCTTGGGGTACATTCAGCAGTACGGCGAGGATGTCTTGCATCTGGTGAAATTCAAAACCCAAGTGCTAGATGTCAGATTACGGGATGACGAGAAGTGGACTGTCCAAACATGTCCTGTGCAGCAAAGTGGCGTTGCTCACTCGACCGAGGAGGTCTTTGACGCAGTCATTTGCGCGAACGGGCATTATGAGGTCCCATATATCCCGCAGGTCGCGGGTATCGAAGCGTGGAATGAAGCATACCCAGACGTGATCTCACATTCCAAATTCTATCGCAAACCGGAACAGTTTGCAGGCAAGAAAGTCATCGTCGTGGGGAACTCTGCCTCGGGCATTGATATCGGAGCGCAAGTCGAGGCCTTCTGTACATTACCTTTGATCGTATCCCAGAAATCCGAATCGTACCTCAACGTGGAAGGATCCAAACCGAGCAAAATCGAGAAGCCCGAGATTACCGAGTATCTCATCCACGACCGAAGCGTCAGGTTCGCGGACGGGACAGTCGAATCACACATCGATGCCATCCTGTACTGCACAGGTTACTTCTATTCCTATCCGTTCCTCGACTCTCTCAACCCGCCCGTCATCACGACAGGCGAACGGGTGGAAAACACGTACCAGCATATCTTCTACCAACCCCAGCCGACACTCTCATTCCTTGTCCTCAACCAAAAAGTCATCCCCTTCCCCATGGCCGAAGTGCAATCCGCCGTCATCGCTCGCGTCCTCTCCGGCCGTCTCACCCTCCCACTTGCATCCGAAATGAAAACGTGGGAACAAGAAGTGGAGAAAGAAATGGGAAGTGGAAGGAATTTCCACGTTCTCAAATTCCCCAAAGACGCGGATCATATTAATTTCTTGAGCGATTGGGCGAGAAGTGCGGATCGGGACAAGTCTCCCGATGATAATGATGACGTTGTCATTGTGGGGAAGACGCCGCCTCGATGGGGCGAGAAAGAATATTTCACTCGAGAGCGATTTCCGAATATCAAGAGTGCGTTCAATGGGCTGGGCGAGCGGAGGCATCAAGTTCGAAGTTTGGAGGAAGTGGGGTTTGATTTTGAGAAGTGGAGAGCGGAGAGGGCCTAGAATGGGATGTGATGTACAATGCATGAATGTAGATATCCGTCAAAAGACATCACATGGAGTAGGTGGCAAGGCCGGTTGTTGTCGATATTGAGTCTCGCCGAGATCTAATCACTGCTAACAACTGGGCTACGGATGGGGGATGTTTCAACGTCGTCAAGCCAATGTCATCGCCAAAACACGGTACGACGCCCGTGCAAGATCGAAGAACCCGGGAATCTCAATGGCCAGCGGGTTGTTGAGCCTGCTGCAAATGAGAAGTCTTTGATGGCACTGGTCGGATCTGTACAGTGCTACTGGTATGTATGTTCAACTTATGCAAATGTACATTTCATGAATTGAGATGATCTTGTCGAGACATGATCTCATCTCACAACACTGTTCTTTCTCGAGGCTGCGGGCGTGCCTCGTGGCGTCACACGAGTCTCGCCAAAGAATCTGGAGCGCCAGCGTCAATACTTGAACACGACAATGAACATTTCTAGTCAAAATTTACCTCTGCGATTGTGAATACGAGCGCTCGTTGAGTCCAGGTCGGCCACCTGACGTTGCACCTGTTTCTTGTTAGCGCGACACCACAACAATCACAGTCAAGGTCAAGAAAAAAACTTACTGGCTCTTCGAGAGCCCGGCAGATAGCTCAATCGTCGTCCCGAGGTGCCACCCATGTCCACACTCTCGTTCCTAGCATCAGCCAACTGCTGTGCGAATGGAGACCTCTTGCGCAGCTCGGGGCCCTTCCAATAAATCACGTAAACGGCTGCCACGAGCAGGAATGAGATGCAGAACAAGATGGTGCTCGCGTACTCCAGATTGTTTGGGGGACTGATGTTCTCAAAAAATGGTGTCGCGGGCACTGTGAGCACACCAGCCAGGAAGTCTCGCGCCCATCCGTTGCCACCGGTGGCAGATGCGGAATATGGGCCGTATGCGCAAATCATGTAGTCGATGGTTGCCATGTAGATGGCATAGTTTGCAATACCGACGATGGCAGCGAAGATCATCGAGCCGATCCAATGAACAGGAGGTCCTTGAATGGTCCAAGCGAAGCCAATGAGACCAATGGGCAAGCAAGGCGCCAAATAGAGAAGCAGCCACAGTCTCGACTCATATTGTACGCGCTCATCATCTGGCTTGGCCTGGCGCTGCTTGATGTTTCGGCGAATGGCTGGAATGAACAGGATCCAGGCGATCACGTAGCCCACGCCGATGGGAATGAAGGACAATCCGATCTGGACAGTGGAGAAATGCCATTGATCATAGACCAATGCAAAAGACTGGATGAACATGAAGATGAGGGCGTCCGAGAAACCGGAGAGCAAAGAGAGCACCAGAACAATGGGCTCCGTCAAGAACATCTTGAATGGTCGAATCCAAGTGATCAGGATTTCTTTCGCCGAGAATCTGTCTTTGAATGGTACCAGTTCATCAGGTCCCCACACGTTGGCATCTGGGTTCTCCTTTCTCCGCTTCTTGGCGATGCGGTTCATCATGATGGTCGTTCGTGTTTCGGGGACGGTCAGTGCGTGCAGAAGCTGAACGGCACCTGGGATGGGTCAGCAACGCGGAAATCGCAGGGTAATGAAGAAAGAGCGACTTGCCACCAAAGATGAGTTGGATCCAAATAGACCACCTGTCCCTGTCAGTCTTATGCGCGCGAGATCACCAGCCGAGCTGCAACCTACCTCCAGTCCAGATAGGCCTCGCTGAATCCACCTGCGAGGACGTTAGACATGCGGACAGGCATGAGCGTCACGAGTTGCGCCACTTACCAACGATGGGGCCCAGGATGGAGCCTCCGACCGAGGAGAATACGACGAATGCCACAGCGTACTGTTGGGTGTCGGACTCCCACATGTCTGCAATCATGCCCAGGGTGACGGAGCCTCCTGCAGACGACAAACCGCCCAGAGCACGACCGACCATGATGGTGGCGAAGTTGGGGGCAAGCGCGACGGGCAATTGCCAGATGTTGACCAGGAACAGCGACAGCTGGAGGATGGGCCAACGTCCAAACTCTTCGGACCACGGGGCCCACAGCTCACAGCCAAAGGCGTAGAGGACGAGGAAGATCATGGCGCCGCATCGGGCAGCTTGGGCGCTGACGCCGAACTCCTCGCTGATGCCGGGGATGGCGTTGGAATAGAGCGAGGTGTTGAAGTTCATGGAGACTTGCACAATGAAGATAACACTGAGGATGTACCACTTCTTCCAGGAGGGGAAGCAGAAGCCCAGCTCCTGGTAGCAGTCCTCCTCGGTCAGCTCGTACTTGTCGTAGGTGCCGAGTTGTTCGAGCTTCTCGCCATTGTGGTGCGGGCTCGGGTTCTGCTGGGCGTCGATATGGCCGGGATCTGAGGTGGACTTGTCGGAACTCTGATCGTCTTCGGCGTCGCGGTGCAATTTCTCGTTGGCGTGGTGCAGGTCGGGCGGCGGGTTGATGACGGCGGGGGCGTCGTCGGTGAAGTGGGTGTTCTTGGGCATGCTGGGCGATGGCGGGAGATGGGAAAGCGATGCG
>ANSM01006636.1:0-31973 GCA_000347735.1 Cercospora canescens BHU | reverse complement strand
AGCAAAGCCACTCGATGATGATTATTTGGCAAAAAGACATGTCGCACTAGAGCCGCTGTGATCTACTGCCGTCGATTTCCCACGACACGACCAAATACCGATCTCGCCAGTGGTCATTTGCTTCGGCAAAGGTTATTTAGGCAATTAACCTCTGCCAAGACCTCCTCGGAGCAGAGGTCTCGCCGGAATGGGTGCCCCTGCTTACGCCCGAACGATTTTGCACAATACAGCCGTGTCAAAATAATTCGGAGATAGCGATGCGCTAAGCCCCGCAGAAAGCCTGGCAAAACACCGTATCAGTAATCGACCCTTTTGATCCCCATCACAAGTCTGCGCAAATTTGCTTCACAGCTGACCCAACGGGCAAGTGGTGGCAACAGCAGGGGTTGCACAACACGTGTTTGGCGATTGATGAGCCAACGATTCGCCATTTCCAATCATACCAGTCCATGGCTCGGAGCACTACTGGAAACAGCTTAGACTGAACCACGATATTGCGCCTTTCGCAGCGACACTTGCCCTAACGTGGGACCTGCTGCTTGATTATGCTGCCAATACCGACGGTGCATAACAAGAGCACCTACGCACCTGCCATGCGCTCGGGTCGTCTTAAGGGTTGCTAAGCACGTGTCCTTATCCTAGTCTCACGTCGGAGACTTGACAAGTCGGGACCACTCAAAGGTGTGCTGCCTTCACCTACGTGATTCGCTGCATACCTACAACGAGATCTGGCAGTCCGGCATCGCTGTCTACTACTCTGCTATTTGATTCCTTGAAAATGTGGACTGTCGGTCATTTCGAGGACTGTAGCATCCCTGATGAATGCGATCACTGGTCTCCCTAACCGCCTTGTTTCAATTCACAAACACATGCCTCCAAAGCCAAGCACTGTGACACAATTCCTGCCCGAATTCAGTGCATATGCCGCTGCGTTGCCGGTGCATGCCCGAACTTCCTTTCGGCCGCTTGCTCTGCGCAATCGCACTACATATCTTGGCCAACGGTATTCCTCGCTATCTGAATCTCTCAAGGAGGAGCTGCGCAAACTTCGGTATAGCGCGCTAAGGTGCGCCAGAGTGCGGCAGCTGGGAAGGGGATGGTGGCAATCTCGTCTTTTTCGATACGAAATGCCGCGCCACATCCACACCAGAAGTCAATATCGCAGCAGGGGCGTTAGCGCTGCGCTCTACAATCACAGTGCAGTTCGCGAATCTTGCATTGCAGTCCGGTGTACCGAAGGCACGTGTTGGACGCGGGTTCCAGAATTTGCGTCTATCGCGCTCTCCCATTGGAGGTGGAGTCGGCCTAGAGTTACCCCTAAGCTGCAATTATCCCGGTACAATCGAACGCTCAAGCTCCAAAATCCCAGCATTGGCTATGTTCCAGGTCTTGTAACGAACCGGGGTAATGTCGCTCTCGGCAAGAAGCCCGTTTCGGGCTGGCAGGCTGTGATCGGCCCGCATGAGAGCCACGTGCAGCGGGCTTCTAAACGATTCCAAACGCGCAGACCGTAAGCCAAAGGATTACACTTTGATGACCAATATGGCACTTTTATAGACAACTCGCAAGCCCGTGTCCACAGAATTTGAGGGCTCAAAAAGTTATCAGAGATGACACAACCCATGTCATTCGACCGACGGAGCAATGCAAAGATTGTGCACATAACTCCCGAGAGATTCCAAGCATCGCGGCGTGTGAACCTGGTCGATGACCCCTGGGCGCCAGTGGCATTTTGATGTCCGCCTCTCTGTCGTAGCACTCCTTGGCTACGAGCGGACGGCATGGCACAACGCTTACGCACCATCGCCGTTCTCCCAAGAACGTTGTCGCGGCATTTTACTGCGACTATAAGTGAAGTAGTCGCGCATCGTCGTTTTCAAGTCGAGAAGCGCAAGATTCCTCTCCTTTACACTTACACGCACAGCAGCACTCGCCTTGCTGTCATCTCTCAACATGATCGCTCAAAGTTTCCTCGGACTTGCGGCGCTTTCTGCACTCGCATCCGCATGTGCACCAGAACTCCTCAAGCGCGATGGCTGGCGTGGAGAACACATCGTCAAACGAGCGGAATCCGGCTCAGCTCGAGCATGGAGTTTTGAGCTTGCTGAGGCATGGAACCAACTGAATCCAGGTACTTTACAGATTAAATAGCTTCTCCAGAAGACTACTGACCGGTTCTCCAGAGTGGAGCACTTGCTACTCTGGCAGACGCCAATCACCCATCAATCTGCGGAGCAAGTGGGGCTACTATACCGCCGAACCACCCACTTTCCACTACCCTAAGGACCTGAAGGGCACTATTGACAATTGGGATTTTGGGCCACAATATTCGATCGAGGTTGACGACGACAATAAGACCGCTGCCTACATCGAGTTCGACCATGACGGCGAACCGGAGGTTGCTTACTTCCGCTCCTGGCACGTACACACTGCGGCCGAGCACACCATTGATGGGTACCGGCCAAAGGGCGAACTCCACCTCGTCCACTACGACGCTTCTGGCACACCTCGATCGGTCGTCGGTTTCTTCTTCGACCGCAAATCCAAGTACGATGATTACAACTTCAACTTCACCGGCCCTGCCGTCAACGCCAGCGGCTCGGCTTTCTACAAGCAACTTGAGTCGCTCGAACTCCCAGACATCTTCAGCAACGAGACCATTTCTGACGTCGAACTGGACCTCAACCTCGTCATCAAGGAGGCCAAAGACTACAAGAGATTCTGGACCTACAAGGGCTCTCTCACCACTCCTCCTTGCAGCGAGGGTATCCGGTGGTTCCTCTCGCCCGATGTCATTTGGCTGTCTGATGACCAGACCGAGAACCTCTTGAGGGCCTCCACCTATGGCGATCGTCCAGTGAACAGCCTTTGGGACCACGACGTCAACCTCTAGGTTGACATTATTGGAACACAAGAACATCTGACCTCAGTGTTGGGTAATGTACATACATAGCATGGGAGCATTTGCATTAGTGGCGTTCTGCGGGGAACTTTTGTTCCGTTGTCATTTTATTACTTGCGCCTCCGGAAGTTGCGGCACAGAAAGCATCGACAATCTATGTTGGCAGAGCAGTAGAAGTAGAGGACGAGTAGTATAGCTGGCCTAAAGAGACTTCTCGGAGCACATCAATACCTCTTCATGTCGATCAACTGATGAAAGGCAACGAACGTAATTCGCAACGACGGAAGAGAAATTTTGTGCACGATCTGTGCATGTGTGATACGAACTGTAGTAGTGTATATACTACTAAACGAGTCTGATGAACGGAGTCCTGTCTCCCTCGCGTGTAAGATTCAAGACCGCACCGGGGTGACCCTTACTGTGCAACTACAAATCAGCCCGCGGAGTCAGCTGACGTGTTCCCAACGACTCGGAAGCTTCTGCTTTTTGAGGGAACGGGGGCGGGGATGGGCTGGGGCGGCACCCACTGTGGCTATGTAACTAGGGATGCTCACAATTGCAGGGCAATACAGGCAACGTTGACGTTGATTGTGCCCTAAGACGTAGTGTGTCAGCGAGGAATGTTTCCTGTTTCGGTTTAGTCCGGGTGCGGAGGGATGACATACGTTTTGATTGACGTTGCAGCATTGATGTACTCCATCGCCACAGTTCTTTCCGGCTGAAGATGGGTGTTAGTTGAGGGGATATGAAAGGAGTTTGACAGTATGAGAACGAACCGACGTTGAGCTGGCAGGCTGTGCCCATGATTGGGGTGTCCATGTTGTCGTTCTCTGAGGCACAGCATGCGAGTTCATCGCCTGGTTGACAAGGGCTGTTGTCGCCGCTTTGACGCTTGAAACCTGGACGAGCCAGGGCGCTGGAGAGGAGGGCGGCGATTATGAGTGACAGCTGCATTTTGCTTGGAGAGGCAAGAGAAGAGCTTCCTTGGATTGGCAGCGAGTGTCAGGACCCAAGTCTTCCGGGCGAATTGCAGAATGATGAGCTTCGTGATCTGGTCTCTCATCGTCGCTCTGCTTGCCAGGAGAGATTTATATTCCATTTCTTCAGAAGAGGCGCCGCGCTCACGACATCGCTGATCGAGAGATCATGCATACTTGACCCGATAACATCGTTGATCCCAAATGAACTCTCTCACGCATCTGAAGAAGACTACTCGTCTTTGAGGCCAGCGGAAATGTCTGTCGTCGACAGATAGAGCAAGGTCGATCTTGGTCGCAGAAAGTCGTGCCTTGGCTGCTTGAACTATGAGCGCGATGGTGCAGTATATGCGGCGATATCTTGTGCTTGCTCTGAATACGTGCCTTCCAGATCGGGGCTCGCGGTGGAAGAGATCGTTGATGTGAAGATGTCGAAATGCTTTTGCAGCCGCTCTCAAGCTCTATCGACCACGATCTCAGTACTATTTGCAAAAGCCTGCATACAATCCGGGCAATTTCGTAGCGTTCGGGGGATAGTATTGTAACACACATCTGGATTGGCCAGGCTGATTGGTCCTCAGGAATTTCTTCGAAAAGCCTCGCCGCGTGAAGACAATGGAGCGACCGCACAGTCACTCCTCTGTCCGCGATGCCTTGCACTAGACCAGACCAACCATGTCCATCTTGGGAGCAACTCAGGATGACGGTTGGGCGCTGCGCAAGAGAAATGCAAGGTTGCCTTTTGCCAGATGGTACGCGGTTGTCTGAGCAGCTAGTCGGCAAAGTCGCACGAGCTTCGAGTAGGTGGCGCTTGAAATTGAGCTTTGAGCATGAAGTCGTGTGGTTGTCATTGGCTTTGTACGAAAGTATCCGATCCGTGTTACAATCCACGAAGTACGAGCTACAGCTCATGGTCGTCCAGACTTTGTGGCGTATGCTATAGCGTCGAAGGCATCGCCAGAACGCTTGATCCTGCTTCTTAGTCTGATGTTCGGCCAACGCACCATGGAGGAATTCTGTATCCCATAACAGTGATTGCGTTCTCTTGAAAAAAATACGAAATGGGGAAGACACGTACTAGTCCAAAGTGATGTTCTAGACGCCATGTCAGCAAGCAATTCCTCGTGGAGAAGCAAGCAGATCATGTTCGATCACTTGCAGCGCTATGCATGCCTCCTCCAGATCCTTCTGCGCAAAGCGCCTTAGTCGCGTAGCGTTCGGAAGCAGTTCCCAATAGCACGTGGGCTTCCAACAGCACGACGGGAGCTTGACAGAAGCTCTTCGCCCTTGACATGCAACTTCAGTGGGATCGAGTGTCTCGGCACTCAGCTGGCGTCTCGGCACGTGGAAGTAGCCTCTGTCCAGAACTTTATTGTCGGAACTAGAGCTCGTATACGCTTGCAACTCCGAACCATGCATGCGCAAGTCAAACGCAAGCTAACTCGGCTTCTCTTTCCATCCGCGGGCGCTACGGCCGAATCTTTGACAGAATGGTGTGTCGAGATCTGGCAATCCCCGATCCACGTGCAGCTCCAGAATTGCACCTGTATGTGCCTCCGACCTGGATGCACAAGTCTAGCCGACAATTTGAGCGAATACTAGCCTTGGAAGGTACCCAAACTGCCATGGCTTGCTCATGCGCGGACAGGACTTGACTTCAGCGGAGCCTGGGCGAAGCATGATTCGAGCACGAGGACGAGATCGTGAATTCATGTTTTGCCAGGCGATCAGCAGGCGGCTGCTCCGAGGAGACGACGACTTCAAAGTAGCGAGAGTCTTCTTTGCCGGTCACAATGCGTCCTGCCATTGTATTGCCTTACCGACGTCGTGATTGGTAAGCTAGGATCTGAGCGGGTCTATAAACCACCAAAGGCGGAAGTTGGCTGGATACTGCCTCTTGAAGAGTGTTGTCCACGATCAAGAAAGTGCTGTGATCACATTGCAAACGGAATGCAAATGTTGTGTCGAGGATACTAAAGACGTTCGCCGATCCCTCGGAGCGGCATTCCCACGTCATCTCTCTCTGAACTGATCAGAACCGAATCAGAAATGTGACTGTGCCAACATGTCAGTCAGCCGTAACTTGTGCGGTGGGTCATCCACATGTTCTGTCTGTGCCCCGAAGACAGTGTTTTCCGAAGATTTGTGACATTTCGGCTACGCATAACCTAAGTCAGGGAATCGAGGCGGCAAATCTGGAACTTGTGTTACGGAGATGCTTCTTCTTTGCGAAATACACAGCTGGTGGCAATATTGTGCAAAAGGTAACTCGCCTTTGGAGCCCTGACGCTCTCGAAAGTCGTCGGTTGAGTTGTTCCAAGCTTTCCTCAATTCCTCGAATTCCGAGTCGGGACGGCATAGCGGAGGTCGTGGCCTGTGTGTGTTGGAGCTCAGGATACCGAGTCTGCTGTCGACGCGAGCAGCGTATCGCAAAGTCCAGCCATTCTCGCGAGATGAAATCGACAGAAGGGAGGCTCCCACGGGCAAGACTGGACGCGCCTGCCAAGAATACCATCTCGCTTCTCGCTACATCTTTTATCCGAGAGCCGAGCTCACGCTCTCCGACCCCTCTAGTGATCGACAACAATGACAAAAGTGGCCTAAAAAGAGTCCAAGATGGGGTTTCACCCTGCTGGAAACTCGCATTCTGCGCGCGATACGTGCACGGCGCTCTACGAGACCTGCGCCCTCGATCTGCCGGCCGAGATAGGCGTCGCCACTCCCACACTTGGCACCGACGATAGGCGATGCGGCCGCGGTGATAGCAAGTTTGAAGCTCTGGTATGACTTACACGGGCCCTCTGCATAACACACCATCGCAAGTGCCATGCAACGCATATCAAGACTCAAGATGGGCGTCCTGTACAAAATACGAGTGGCCGTCTGGGGCGAACCTCCAGCGACCAAAGCCGAATCGCATCTTCTGTTCAAGATTGACTGGTTCATCCTGTCCTACGGTAAGAATACACGGATTAAGTAAATTTCAGAAACAGGGCTGACCGAGTTGAAAAAAGTCTGCCTCATGTATTGGGTGAACTACTTAGACAGAGCAAACCTCAACAACGCTTACGTCTCTGGCGCAAGGGAAGATCTCAATTTCAAGGGCACCCAGCTGAACCAGATCAACACAATTTTCTACGGCGGGTACCTTCTCGGACAAATTCCAAACAATCTGATCTTGCAGAAAGTGCCACCTCGAATCTGGTTGCCGACGACATGTCTTTGCTGGGGCTTTCTCACACTGGGCACGGGATTCGTCCACCATCCTTGGCAGATTATGGTCATAAGATTTTTCCAAGGCTTCTTCGAAGCTTCCTGTTTCGTTGGCGTGCAATGGATCCTCGGCAGCTGGTATAAGCCTGATGAGATTGGCAAGCGGACTGCCATATTCACGAGCTCTGGTCTCGCCGGGACTCTCTTTTCTGGCATTATGCAAGGCGCAATCTTCACGAACTTGGACGGCGTGAAGGGCCTGGCAGGATGGAGATGGCTGTTTGTGATTGACTTCCTCATCACGTTCCCAGTCGCGATTTACGGATTTCTGTTCTTCCCAGACACACCTGGCAGCACTACAGCCAGGTACCTTACTCCCGAAGAGAAAACACTCGCGGTGGAGCGTCTACCCGAAGTTGCGAAACAGCGAGGCGTCCTTGGTTGGTCATTAATCAGACGTGTGCTTCTCTCGTGGCAGTGGTGGGCATTCGTCCTCCTGTGGATCGCGGGCTCGAACACCGAAATGTGGTCCACAAACGCCGTCATGCAGCTTTGGCTCAAGAGTGGTGATGCTGGATCGTACAGCACCCCTCAAATCAATTATATCCCGTCTTCAGTCTCCGGTCTTGGTATTGTGGCCACGCTCCTCCTGGGCTGGTACAGCGATTACAATGTCAAGAATCGCTGGCACGTGGGAGTCTTTCTTTCCATCACGGCGGTTACATCTGGCGCCATCATGCTCTCGCCCCCGAGCACAGCTTCGAAATTCGTTGCTCTGATAATGAACGGCTGCCAATATGCTGGCCAAACCGTCTTCTTTGCCTGGGCCAACGATCTCACACGACAAGACGATGCGAAGCGCTCGGTCGTCATTGCGAGCATGAACATGTTCAGCGTGGCTGTATACTTGTTCTGGAGCTTGCTGTTCTACAATACCACCCAGGCGCCGAATTGGTACGAAGGTAGCTGTGCTATGATTGCTATGGGTACCTTTCTCATGATCATGACGATTATTTGCTTCATTTTGCAAAGACGGCATGAGAAGAAGGAAGGTCTGCAAAATGCAGGCTGGGATGTTGATGTTGGCAAGCCTGAGCAGACTGTGCATGAGCCAAAAGTGTGAGGCAAAGATAGTCCGGAAAGCACAAATCATGAACACTCTATCCTTCATTTCAGGATCGATCCATTGCTAGCCGTTTTGAGATGTGATATCTCGCCGCATTGTGTCGTTCGAGCGTGAGATTGTGAAGCATCCACGTAGGTGAAATGGATGGTGACGGCTCGGTGCGACACGGAGCGAGCTGTCAAAAGCCGATTTCCTCGGCAACGCGTGCCTCACTCCAAGCTTTTGGACCAGCCTCTCTTTGGTGGAAGAGCTACAAATTATCCGTACTAAGATCTTCCCCTCGTGAGCGGGCCATGATGTGGAGCCGCAATGGCACCGTACTTCAATGCTCGTGGCCGCCATGTGCTTTTGCAGATGTCACTGGTAGTCATCATTGAACAAATTTCTCCAAGATGGTCAGCTCACGGATGGGGATGAAGATGGCAGGATTGGCAGCTCTGGCCAGTCTTGCGAGCTCCTACGCTCTGCCCGGCTCGGACCTCTTACACTCGCTCTTCGCGAGACAAGACATGAGTGATGCCGCCTGGCCATATGGACCTTTTTCGACCAGCGGACGCGAAATCGTCAATGCAAGAGGCGAGCCAGTGACATGGGCTGGTGTCAACTGGCCTGGTAGTGGAGAGACGATGGTGCCTGAAGGGTTGGAATGGGCGTCTGTAGAGGACATCATCGACCAAATCCACTCTGTTGGATTCAACTTCATTCGCCTCACGTACGCGATCGAGCAGGTAGACCAGGTGTATCTTCGCAATCTGAGCGACGTGCCTTTGGAAGTGGCCATGATCAACGCTCTGGGCTACGAAAATGGCACCAAAGTGACAAGAGAAATTGTTGAGAAGAATCCGAGCTGGACGAAAGATACTGGACGCTTCCAAATCTGGGACGACATTGCCAAGGCTGCGGCTGCCCGCCAAATTTATGTCCACCCAGACGTGCATGTTGGCAAAGCGCAGTGGTGCTGCAACAATACAGATGGCAATGCTTGGTTCGACGATTACAACTTCCCAGTCAACAACTGGCATCGAGGCCTCAAGTTCGTGGCTGAGTGGGCGAAGGGTCACTCGAACGTCGTTAGCATGGCACTGCGGAACGAGCTTCGACGCGCCATCAACATGACAGACGGCGGCAAGACCTACAACTATAACTGGGTCACTCTTGTCGGCAACAATACCGCCGCCACTGATGCGATCCACTCGGTCAATCCCGATATTTTGGTATCTTGGAGCGGCATGCAATATGACGAAGATCTCTCAGCAGTAACTAGCGGCCTCAACCTGCGCACAGCGCCTTGCTACAAGTGCGATGCTATTCGCGACGGATATGCTCAAGAGCCCCTCATCTTCAATTTGACAGATCATCCTTGGGCAGATAAGGTGGTCTACGAGCTGCACTTGTACAGCATGTCGGAAGATTTAGACGTCGATAACTGCGACATCACGGAGGCTCAGCTCTATCGCAACGGCTTCAATGCTCTGGGTATTGATAAGCCCACGGCCTGCGAGACGATCGATGATTGTCCTGATGCTGTTCGACAAACGCCAGTCATCATGAGCGAGTTTGGTCATGCCCAGGATGCGACTCTTCTGAACGATACCTTGCAAGGCTGCATTCGAAACTTTACGACTGCGCACAATATCAGCTGGGCGGTGTGGAGTCTCGCTGGTTCGTACAGAATCAGATCTGGTGGGCAAGGCGTGGCCGACACATGGGCATTGGGCAACTATGAGTGGAATGGGTGGAACTACGAGGAGGGAATTGAGGAGTGGTGGAAGCCATGGGTTCGGAGTATGCTTGGATAGAGCATCGAATTCACCGAGAAGTAGTTCAAGCAAAATCAGAATCTCCCAGCGAACTATTCCCAGTCTTCCATCCTTGCAACCTTGTTCACACTTCGGTCTTCGCTCCGAGCATTTCAGTGACGGCATTTGTTCTGCAGACAGTGCCGAAGACAACCCCAGAAAGTCAATCCCCACCCTTCAAACGCCGAACCCAACCCCATCCACCAGGCTTCTCCGCATTTCTCGCCGTCGCTTGCGTTTTGGGCGCGTCCTTTTCGGCAACAGTATGACGAAGCGCACATGTCGGACATGTCAAGACTATGAGGCCCGGCAAGGGTTGTGAGAGCTGCCGGGAGAGACACATCAAGTGCGTTCGGGAGAAGGACAGCGAGTCGTGCACCCGGTGTCTGGAATCTGATCGGGTGTGCCATTTTGGCCCGAAATACCGCTTCAAGCAGGTTGCACATGTCGAGTCTGGCTTCAATGGCGTTCGAGCGAGGCAGGACTTGAATTTTGGCGAAGAACAGGTCTGGGTCAACACTCGAAAGAGATGTGAGTTCCGACTTGTCAAAGTTTTCGCCTCCATGCCGGCTAACATTTGCACGTAGTGAGCTTCATACTCGAGGATGGAAATGGCCTCGAGTATGGCGTGCCGGATGGCGAAGACGCGCAAAGTACTACAACAGCAGCGTACGGACCTTCCCCTATCGTGGAAGAATCGCCAGGACGGGCGGCAACCATTGCTGCCCTCCTCATATCCGAGGACAACTCTGTTTCGAACCAGACTGGCAACGGCAGTGTGTTTGACTTGACTCCACAAGCAAAAGACAACTCGCGCCAACCCAATCAGGACGCTCGCCCTAGTACTACACCTTTATCGATGGCATGGGATCATCTGCAGGACTTCTCAACTTACCACGAAAGCGGGACGCCGCGATCAGCCTTAGCTGCCCCATATCCTCGAGACTACTCTTCGCCGTCCTCTATTGCGGAACTTCAAAGAAGGCACGAAGATGGCCCAGGTGTCACTTCAACTCCCACCATTGCGGCGTTTCCTGTGGGCAACGCCAGCGGTGCATCTCCGCTCAACCTTGCCACGCCGGGTTCAATAACACAGCCCAGTCTATCACGCCGTGAAGCATATCTAGTCCAACACTTTATCAACAAAATCGGCCCCTGGATCGATGTTTGCGATGCACAAATGCATTTCACACATGGCCTACCTCGACAAGCCATGTCCAGACCCATGGTGCTCTATGCACTGCTGGCGCTGACCTCTCGCCACCTCGGCATTATGTCCAGAATGTCTGAAGAGCCAGCGGAAGCCGCCTTTTACCACGGACAGTGTCTAAAATTCGTGATAGAGCAACTCCAAGGGCCCGAAACTCTGTATGATGATAATCTGCTTGCCAGCGTCGTCTGCCTGCGAATTTACGAGGAAATCAACTTTGACAACGACCAAGCCCACCACCTGGCCGGAACCGACAGACTTATGCGCGCCATCCCCACCTTCGCCATCTCAGGCGGCCTCGGCGAAGCGGCATGTTGGCAATCGCTACGACAAGACATCTACATGTCAATCAAAACAAGTAGACCTCCGAGCTTCAACTTGGAGAATTTCGAGCTCTCATCCGTCTTTACATTTCGGGATGATGGGGCCTGTGCGAATGTCATCATTCTAGTCTTTGCCAAAATCTTGCGATTGACGTATACGACCAGCGAGCAAAATAACGTCGCATCCTGGAATCGCATCGCGCAAGATGTTGAGGCGTGGCATGATCGGCGCTTGAGACTGTTCCAGCCTATCTACTATGAAGATTTGGACCTTGCGCAGAATCAACCATTTCCCATCATACACTGCATAACACCTCCGCAAGGTACGCGATGCACTTCACCGCTTCCTGGTACCATCTGCAACTGCTGATCCCAATGCATAGTTGCCGCACTCCAATACTACGAATCATGTCAGGTCTTCCTCCGCCTTTTCCGGCCCCAGACTGAACCAGCCAGTTCTGGCTTCTACGCATCAAAGCGCAGACGCGCATTGGAAGTCCGCCTCCCCTCCTCCTTTCAAAACATCTCAATCACACAGATCCGCTGACATATCGCCAGAGAGAAGCATCATACCACCTTGCAGCAATTATCGGCTTAGCGGAGCACAATCCTTTCGTGGAGAATGCGCGTTTCACAGCAGCGCATCTCCTTCGCGTCGGCGGGTACTGCATTGAGCATCCTTTGCAGCGTGCACGGGTGATACGGTTTTTGGATCAGGTCGAGGAGTCGATGGGTTGGATGACTTCGCATACGGTGGCGTTATTGAAGGAGCAGTGGCAGGATTTGGATGGGCCGCAAGATATCTGATTTGATCATACCATTGTATAGGGGAAGGACGTGTAAATAAGTGTTGGTGGGATACGCTTTTGTGCATGAGGCTTCGATTCTGTGTGCAAAATTTGATTTTGAGGCGCAATTCTATCTTCTCCGCGCAAGTTCTGTCATCCTCACGCGAGATCTATGCTTGCTGGCTCAACTTCTTGTTACCTTTGCTTGTCTTCTGCCCTTTTCGCTCGTGACATTTCCTCATGTGCTCGTCCTATGCTTTTCGTCAATAATGCATGGTCCCTCTTAACTCATCGTCTTTTCCTTCTTGCCCAACTTTGTTCCCTGCTCGCTCGTCTCCTCTTCTTTTCCGCTCGTCTTGTGTCGCTCCTCACTCAGTTTCGGTGCCTCTGCATTCGTCTTCGGTGCTTCCGTGATTGTCTTCTCCTCCTCGTCATCCTTCTTCTGCTCACTCTCGCTGAATTTGAACCACTCATGCTCGCTCGCTTCATGTGCCGTCAAACGACTCTCGGGCTCATATGCTAACAGCTTCCCGAGTAGATCAGCCAGCAACTCTACTTCCGTGTCACAAATCTTGCGAGGTTCGGCCCAAGGACTTTCCCTGTCCAACCAGCCGGGGAGAATCGCCTCTCGCAAAGAGCGCGCATCACTGGACGGTACTTGTGCCTTATGTGCCTCCAGCATGATCACTCTGCCCAACTCATCTGCTTCTTCCTCAAAAGTCTCGCTTCGGCCTTCCCAGTTCGACCACAACGGTTCTGGAAGCTTTCCCAGCATCAAAACAACATCGTACAGATATTCGTCCGGATCACCATCGAACGCGCTGAAGAGTTTTCGACCAGTTCTAATCTCGAAGATCAAGCAGCCCAGAGCCCACAAGTCACATCCTTTCCCAGGTCTGCCCCCCAATATCAGTTCAGGCGAACGATATACCATAGGGATGCCTAGATACTCTGGAGGATCCTGTGCTTCAAAACATTGGCCCAAGTCGGTAATGCACGCGTTGCCGGTGAGGAAATACTCTTCAATCTTGGTCATACCGATTGGATAGACCAAGTATTGAGGTGCTTTGGGCTCCTGATGTTCATCTCCGCGCACAGTGGTGATTGGTGCTCGTACAGGCTCTCCCAGTACTTCGATCAGCTTGTGTTCCGGTAGGTCGTTGAGTCCTGTGGTACGGAGGAGCATATTTGAAGCGTTGAGGTCTACTGAAAATTAGCGTCATACGTGAAAATGACCGGATTATCTCACTCACCTCCATGGCAAAGGCCGATCTCGTGGAGAGCCGCAAGAGATTGGATCGCCTGTAGCGCAAAGCGTCGGAAAGTGGCGTTCGAATGCTCGACATTCTTGAGCTTCTGTGAAGCACGTGGGCCGAGAACGGGATACACAAAGCACAGGTGGGATCCGTTCGGTCCATCGATTCGAAAGTCGTCAAGTGGCAGACAAATATGCGATTTACCTTTCGAGTCAGGCGTGAGTAAGTTGTCGAGTGCGAGAGCACGGAGCTCGGGGCAGTCTTCATCTGAGGCTTTTGCCTTTAGGATTTTCAACGCCACATATCGCGAGGGTCCGTTGCCCGCATCGTGACACAGCCAGACGGTGGCAAACCCGCCAGATCCCAGCTTGTGTAGCACTCGATAGCGGCTGTCAGGTCCGAGCAGATCGCCAAGATGAACAGGATGAAAGCCTCCCGTCACATAGCCGTACAGATTCTCTAAGCGGAACGGCGATGTACTGATTAAGAGTTGACTCGGGTTGGTCATGTCGCCGACTTCATCTGTTTTCTTTGGCATAGCGCCGCCGGCTGTGCTTGGGTTGGACACTGGTGACGACGGCAGATGTGCAAAGCGCAGAGGTTTGTCGAGTTCCGCGGGTCAGAAGTGTTAGCAAGTTTGCTGAAGTTCGCAAGTTTGTGGAAAGGCAAAAGGTCTCTTATGTCATGAAAGAAGGTGGAGAAGCGAGGAAGTCACGGGTCGAACACTTCACCTGCTCATTCACTTCTACCAGGGCCAAAGCATAGATGGCTGTCGTCTAGCAAGATGCGCTGTGCATACGCTGGTCATAAATTTCCTTGGATGAATGTAGAGACTCGAGTGTTGTGTCAAAGTTTGAAGTAGGCGACGTGCCAAAGCTGCCTTCTCCCTGCTTCATCAAGAGTTGAACCCGAGGATATGCCGAATGTTAAGATGTTGGTGAGCAGTGAATATTGGTGAATAGCAGCTGCAAACATGTGAGAAGACACGCACCTTCATTCACCACGGAGACGAGTGCGTCGTCACTAGAAAATACGCCCCAAATGATCCACATACCATCATCGTCAATACTTCAGCCCACTGGCCCTCGACAGACTGGTAGCAAGTGGACACAGAACTACAAGCCTTTCAAGAGTTAGAACAGAACCATGGCCAGCTCGGGAGACGGAAAGATCAAAGGCAGTGGAACACTCGAGGATCCGAAGGTACTGTACCGAACAGACTCGACCAACTTGTTCGGGCCCCTGATTTGGGAATGAATAGACCATTGACTGAATACGAACAGATCGTGTGGCTGATGGACCCTCCCAAGAGGAAAGTAGGCAGGGCCGCAGCTGTAGAGGCTGTTTGCCGTGAAGCCTGTCAGCTCGCTGGTCTTCCGGTTGTCTTCATTAGGTATGCTTCGCTGTGCATTGCACCACACTATTGGCCTAACTCATCTTCCAAGGCAAATCGATCACGATACCACCAGCGATTCCGTCGATGGCGTCTATCGCCGCGATATCCCAACTGATCCGCACGTCACTGTGTACATGAGCAAAAAGTATCCCGCCGAGAAGTACGACTTCGAAGGACACGTCTATGTGTCCTACGATAGTGACGGAAACCTCATGAGCAGGATGGCACCTGAGGAGGAGTACAACAGGTCGAACCCAGAGCTGTTCGAATACAACACCAAAAAACTGCTGGAGTTGCAGTAGACCTGATCACAGGGGTCGTCGGGTCGCAACGAAGTGTCACTTATGGTCGATCGAGACACCTGGATCGAGGGAACGGTAGGTCATGCCGATGAAAGGCTGTTACTATCTTCTTCATCACATTGTCTTGTTACTACGCCTCCGATTCAAGACGGAAGGCTTGGTGGAGTTCTAGCATAATCTCCTATCGTCAGCGTTTGGTTAGCACATCGCAGCGCTATACCTCAATAGAACGCTAAAAATGCTATAACGTCCAAAGCATGAACCTAAAACTGCCATTATCAACTCATAGCAAAAGAATTATTTATGTTGCTCATAAGTTACTGTGCTGGGTTTGGAACTCCCAAAAAATGCCCTCGAGTCATTTTGCACGCAAATCGCACAGCCCTCCATTTCTGTCAACCTCGTAACATGAGGATCTTCAAAAGTCGTGCTAGAACTTTCGCCTTTCTCTGGATAAGTCGGGGCCTACTTGCTCACTAGTTGTACGACGCCGGAGGCTGTAGCGAGGAACCCTTTGTGTACTGGAAGCGCGACGACAAGAAGAAGGCGAAGGAATCAGCTGCTGAGACAGCGGACAACGACGTGTCTGATTTTGACTCTAATCAGAACAAGAGCGAGAAGGACAACGAAGCGGGTTCCATCCGCAGCGACGGCGGTGACGAGGAGGACATTGTGGCCACTGATTCCGGTAGCGAGGAGGACATTGTGTATGATGGATCGATGTTAGAAAGTCTGCAAGTAATCGCCAGCGAGTATCCCCTGCTTCTAGAAAGGACAGGCCTTCTCTGCTACTCAGCCTAAACAGATGACACAGCTCCCTTGGTAGCGAGCAGTGCGAGTCATCAAGCTCGTCGTGATGGCTTCCGAACTCTCTCCAGAGGATCAGCGCACTCGCTGCTCCTTGCGCCCCGTCCTACCCAAATGCCGCATTTCTGCCGCAGCGAGTTCTCCGAGACACCGATTCCTTCCAAAATGGCTTCTTGATTCTCTCCACACAGCTAGAGGGCCTCATACCACCCACTCCAACCAGAGCGCAGCAGGAATTTATCGTCAGCTAACTGAGTCATCGAAACCCTCGTCAATTTCTCCAACCCTTCTCGGACGCTTTGCTCCTGAACATGAAGAAGATACAGAAAGGCATTTCAGTTTGATCTCAGAGACATGAATTCATATCCTCTTTGTTCATGCCTTGTGCTGGACGAGGAGCGTGCGTCAACAGTCTTTTCTTCTTTCGAAGAAGAACAAAGGCCGTCTCCTCCGAGCCTTAGGTGCGTTGATTCTCGCATGCCAGTCAATCAAAGTCTTAAGGTCCAGATTTCCAGCGGAACCATGAAACTAGATCTTGTTCGCATCATATTCGTGCCTTCATTTGATTCCCACTCACTACAGCAACGCCGTGTTCCGCTTTTCTTCTCAGCCGATAAACAGGCACCACTTGAACCTCAAACTATGATAGAAAGAGATTGCAGAAACATAGATCCGATCACAATGCGGAACCAATTCCCCTCACTGATTTGAGATGCTGGGAGGAGAAGAAGAAGAAGAAGATAGGGTAGCGATGGCAAGCGATCTGAAGTCGAGACCAGAACTTTTGCGCTTACGTCAAAGACACACCTCATTCATTGTCCTAGTCTGCTGTCCATTCGTTCACAACGTGAATACCTCATTGTTATATACATTAAATGTGCTAGCCTCATTCTATATGCTAGCTTGTTGATCATCAGCCCTCACATCTCTCTAGTAATCATACGACGGCGGAGGATAATCGCCGCCCGCCGGAGGCTGAGGCTGCGGGTCTTCGGGCGAGTTTAGGTAATTGCACTTGGGGTATTTTGGAGCCTCGGTGAAATACGTCTTGTAGTATACGTTGTTGCCGTTGTTGGAGACACGATCCAGGCTGGGACCGAGCGGGCCGCCAGCAGTGGTAGCATTGGGGTACAAAAAGTTGGCAGAGAGAGTATTGCCAGGGCAGCCGAGAGTGGTGCCGTCAAGCCCGAGGTCGACGAGCTTGCCGAGAAGGCTTGAGACGCCTGCTTGAGCGGCTTGCGATTGACCGGCGAGAGCGAGAGGCGCGATGGAGTTGAGGCCTTGGTAGACATTGCAGAGGAGAGTGCTGGCGTTGAGATTGTCTGTGCCAAGTTGTCCGATGGGCATGCCGACTGGGTTGACAGGGTAGATGCGTGTGAAGCCGTCGATGAGGGCCTCGACAGCGTCGTATGAGGTGGAGCGACGGTACCAGTTCTCGGGCCATCTCTCTGGAACATATTCGAAATTGCCGGTCTGCTTGTCATACTGGGCACCGACAATGCTGGAGATGGACTCGTAATTGGCGACACCGCCATCGCCATATGTTCCATTCGCGAAGTACTCGGGGTAGAAGTTGAATGCGACGACCGAGACAATCGATGGGAAGGGAAAGTAGTAGATCCATGGATTGTATGTCTGCGTGAAACGGCTGTTGGCTTCATATCTGCAGGATTATTAGCATGTTGCGTTTCTGGCACGATTGGCAAAGTCTTACTGTTTTCGCATAACATCGTAGCTGAACTCCTTGTTTGGATCCTGAGCGACGAACTCGACATTCTGCTTGAAAATGCGCGAGCTCAAGTGGTGGTTGTCTCCGCAGCCATTGTAGTAATCTTCCCTGTTTGGCGAGATGTCTGCTTCCACAGTGGAGTGGCGGTTGAGTCCGCCGATGCCGTTGTATGAGCTACCAATAGACCACGACAGCGTGTCGATGTCGCCATCCGTCAAGATTGCAAAGACAGACAAGACGGTGCTGAGCAAGATGCCCATATTGAAACCCCTTTGCACAGCTTCGATCACTTCGCCCATGGTAACGATGCCGTTTCTGCAGCCCTGTCAGTGCCGAACCAATGCGGCATTTCGTATCGTTGGACGGACCTTGGTAAATAGCCATAGTTGGCAAGGAGGTTGAGTCCCGGACAGGGACCGCGGGCGTCGCCTGGTCCGGGTTCTTGGAACTCGAAGCCGGGCTCCGGTCGAAGATTGTCCTGATTGACTTGCGCAGCTATGGCACCAGCGTAACCGGAGACACTGTCGACAAGGCCAGTGACGAGTTCTCGCAACTGGCGCTTGTCGAGCTCAGCAGCGGCGGCTTCCTTGTCCAGGCCTGGATAGGCCAAAGCCAAAGCCGGAAGGGTCAACAGCGTAGAAGGCTTCATGTTGATGGCCGAAGCGGAGAAGAGAGTGGGGGGAGATGCGAGAGAGAGAGGTGAGCAGCGATGCACTTGGGAGAAATGCGACCAGGCATAAATACCTACATAATGAGATTTGCGAGCTACCTCGACGGATCCTCGATCGTGATGCCGCGACAGACGGGTTCTCCAGCCGCGCTGTCAAGCACCGACAGCGAATGTTGCAACAGCATGAAGCATCTGCTGCAGCTCGAGGAGTCTGATTTTGCATCTGAGAACAGCTTAGTCGCGGCATGCCTGACTTGGCTGGATTCTTCGCGAGAGGAGGATCATCTGTGGTTGTGCTGGCAGCCGTTGTGGAATATCCACTTGTGGTAAGTCATGCGCTCGCATGGATGCACGATATCCACTCCGGCGAAAGCACGGATGTTGGAACAAGCATAACTTTCACGCGATGCGACGGCAGTCGAGTAGGAGTAAAAGGAGGACCACTTCCAGTCGTCAGACCAACGTCACGGCAATCAGACTACTGCAATGAGTGGTCGAATTTCGCGCCTGCCGTCCGAATGCTGGAAAAAAGGTGGAGGCTGTTGTCTTGAGCAGGCGGCAGATCTGGTGATGATGCTTTTCAATCGGAGGCATTACTGCATGTTGTATGATGCAGCCAAAAGAAAAGTAAGGAAACGTGGAGGGCCAATTCGGTTTGCACGTGTCGCAGCCATGACTGAGGCTGACAGTCGGGTCTGCTGCGATTCGTCGAGCAGCGGCGGAGCGATCGCGGTTGACATGGGAGACGGTGTAGGAGAAGTCGAGATCTGCAGTTTCTCATGCACAGTTGAGGGCGCGGCGTAGGCGGGAGCTGCCTTAAAAGACGGGGACACGAGAAAAAGTGCCGCGCTCGGGCTGCGGTCCGGGAGATGCTGGGATCTGCCTGCGGTGAGACTCCCGAATCTGTGGGTGATCTGTTTCGCGTTGCGGCGTGTCGAAGGATAAATTGTGTCGGTGGTTGGGAGAACAGCAATTGTGATGTTGGAGTGAGGTGTGACTTGGACTGTTCTGTTCTATTCGTGTCTGTTTGACGAGTCAGCGGAGAGATTGGGTGCAGGATGATCAGCGCGGAATCGTCGTCGTGAGGCTCAACATGATGCGGACGTGCTTCCGATGCCAATGCAGACGTCGACGATTCACCCGGCCAGGGCGAATTGGCCGCTTCCCTTCGTGCAGCTGCACCGCCCGTCGAGGAGGTCAGATCGTCTCTTGTTAGATGGGTGGGAGCCGGTGCCACTTTCGGAGATGCCTGACGCCTGATGGAGCCGAGGACACGCGTAGAGGGCCTCTGTCTTCTTTTTGCCTGCTGTCGGGTGAGCCAGTGACTCGTTTGGGTGATGGGGGATATGGAGGGAGGACGACGACGACGACCTTGGACGTGTCGGCGGAACGAGACGCGATGAGGGGCAAGACGTCAGGCTTGGCATTCGGGTTTGAGCCGCATTGAGTCAAACATTTGTGACTGGCCTTGTGCGGTGTTCACATCTACATCAACTTCTCCTCTGCAGACATGGCAGACCGAACAGCGCTGATCCAGGAGTGGCAAGAGCGAGCCAAGGCGTTGGAGCCCCTCAACCTCAAGCAGATTGAGAAGCCGCTGGCCGAACTCGACGCACACTTGACCCTCCGCAGCTACATTGTGGGCTACAGTGCCACCGAGGCCGACACGACAGTATGGAAGACGCTGCGCGGAAATCGAGTGGCCCACGCCTACATCAAACAGGGCTTGATGGTCAACCTGACGAGATGGTTCACCTTCATCGAAGAGACGGCAGCCCCCACCATCGAGCTGGCCACTCGTCCGGCGGAGAAGAAGGTGGTGGATGATGGCGCCAATTACGAGATTGGCCTGCCCGACACGGAGAATGGCGTCGTCACCCGATTTCCGCCAGAGCCTTCGGGATATTTGCACATTGGACACGCCAAGGCTGCTCTGCTCAATGACTACTTTGCTCACAAGAAGTACAACGGCAAGCTGATCCTGCGATTCGACGACACGAACCCCTCGAAAGAAAAGGAGGAGTATCAGGACTCGATCTTGAAGGATTGCGAGTTGCTGGGCATCAAGCCGGACATGGTCACATACACCAGCGACTACTTCCAAAACCTCTACGAGCGATGCGTGCAGGCGATCAAGGATGGCTTGGCATACACCGACAACACGCCTCAAGAGCAGATGCAAAAGGAGCGCATGGAGAGGATTGAGAGTGCTCACCGTAACGACTCGGTCGAGGAGAACTTGAGACATTTCGAGGAGATGAAGGCAGGCACAGACGAGGGCATCAAGTGGTCCGTTCGTGCAAAGATTGACATGTCGAGCAACAACGGTGCCATGCGAGATCCAGTCATTTACCGCTGCAATCCAGAGCCGCACCATCGCACGGGGAACACATGGAAAATCTACCCGACCTACGATTTCGCGTGCCCGATCGTCGACTCGGACGAGGGTATTACCCACGCTCTGAGGACCACTGAGTACAACGATCGCGATGCGCAGTATCAATGGTTCATCAAGGCTCTCAAGTTGCGCCCCGTGCACAACTGGAACTTTTCCCGCATGAACTTCATCAAGACCTTCCTGTCGAAGCGCAAGCTCACGAAAGTCGTCGATGAGGGCAAGGTCTGGGGCTGGGACGACCCGCGTATGCCCACGGTTCGCGGTATTCGTCGTCGCGGTATGACCATTCCCGCTCTGCAGGAGTTTATTGTGAAGCAAGGCCCGTCAAAGAACATCAACATGATGGATTGGACGGTCTTCTGGGCGACCAACAAGAAGCACATTGATCCGATTGCAAAGCGTTATACTGCTGTCGAGTCTAAAGACAAGGTGACAGTGACGGTGATTGGTGCACCTGAGGCTCCACGCACTGAGGAGAAGTCAGTGCACGCCAAGAATGCTGACCTAGGCAACAAGAAGGTCGTCTTCAGCAAGACCATCATCCTGGATCAGGCAGATGCGCAGTCGTTCGCCGAGAATGAAGAGATCACTCTCATGAACTGGGGTAACGCTATCGTGCGTAAGAAGAAACACACTCTGAACCCACTCAATCTGGTCAAGTCTGAAGAGAACAAGACTGTGTCTGAGTTGGAGCTGGAGTTGCACCTCCAAGGCGACGTGAAGAAAACGAGCAAGAAGGTCACTTGGCTCTCGACGGACCAAGAGCTCGTCCCTCTTGTGATGTACGACTTCGACTACCTCATCAAGAAAGACAAACTTGAGGAGGAGGACGATTTTGAAAAGTCCCTCAATCCAAATACGGAGTTCAAGACTGAGGCACTTGCTGACTGCAATGTCGCTAAGCTGAAAGAGGACGACATTGTGCAATTCGATCGCAAGGGCTATTTCCGCATCGACAAGGCTTTCAAGCATGGTGAGCCAGTCGTTGCTTTCCAAATTCCGACTGGAAAGAAAATGTAGGATGAATTCCACACGACTAGATGATAGATATGACGAATTACGCAGAACACAGATTCTATGCGACCACATTGGCGCCTCACGAAACCTTTCTTCACGGTGAGCATTCGCGACTGCACAGCACCACTGACGCGATAGACGCGATTCTCCGGCGCTGTGTCACGACCGCGCGTATCGCAACGCGCCTAGACCTCGTGGCATCCCTTGCAGAAACGAATTTCCGCTCATGCGTCTGTACACTACAGTTTTGCGCTCGAAGTGACTGCCAATCCAGAATTCTGAACAACCGACTCCCATCAATCGAGCATGAGCAAGGGTTTCATAATCACGCCGCCCACACTCGCAATTCTAGATACTGTGCTCCAGAGTTTAGCCCCGACTCGAAGGAGCAACAGGTCAGATGCAGAATCCAGGCGCCTGGGCCGGAATGCGAGCGCGGGAAGGTCAAGATATGTTTCGCGCGCCTGCCGCCTCAACAGCGGTCATGAGTATGGTGAGTGCTTCAGTCTTGCGCTCGCTCAAGCAGTGAGACGTGTGCGGAAAGATGCTGTTCAATGGCCTGCTCGTCATCGCAATCTTCAATTTTCACTTCGTAACGACAAACGCAGAACGGTCCACGCAAGTAAGGCATTTGCCGGATCCAAACGCTCTCGGCGTAGCCGCGCAACAACGCATCGCGCTTAACTCCAGCTCTGCGGACACTGCGTATGACGGTGGCTGTCAGAAGAACAACGAGCATCTGACGGAAAGTGCTGCATCCGGAGCGGACTCGCAAATTTCGAAACGAGATGTCGCATACCATGATACGGGTTCGAGTTCGACTGCCCATGCATCGTCGCAGGCGCTCAATGCCATGAGTGAAGTGGTCTCGAGCGCGTCACTGGAATTGCCTCCACATCCTGTACAGGAGCCTTTGGATATGGACGAGGCATATCATATGGTTGTTCGCATGGGAGGCGCATATGCGGAGAAACGTCAAACGGATGCGGTATGTCTGTGAAAACTTGGACACCGCAAAGCTTTGCGATATTTTGGCGTATTTCCTGACGTTATACAGGCCTACAGCGATGGCAATGGCACGATTACGAACGACTGTCGCACCGCACCCGTTTACCAGATCCAAAATGGCAGTCTCTCTGTATTCCTAAACAATGTGCAGTATTTCTACACGACCAATCCCGGCGTTGATGTTCAACCATTTCTCCCATCGGTGAATCAAGGCAACATCTCGCGGACCTTTAGACTCGGAGCAAGCGGAGAAGTCGTCTGGAGAAATTCTGCATTTGATACAGGGCAGGCTCAATTCTGCTCAACTGAGAACGGCACACTTTTTGCAGTCTTTCGCTCAGCGGCGAGACCGGAAGGCTGTCTTGCGACGCGACTTTTACTTTTCGTGGCATCTTCTTGCGCAAGGCTGCCGGAATATGTGTCGACTCTGGTGCAGACACAGTCTACGCTAATAGTCTCCACAGCGTTCAGGGTTGTTGTTTCCACTGAGGGCAGGACGGTCACCACAACTCAGCGAGAGATCTCCACGTACGAGACCACGTACTTACGAACAGTGACTAGCACCTACCAAACCATTCTTGCGGCATCGACAGTCACAGCAACATACCAGACCACTATACCAGCTTCGACTGCGACTGCGACGACAATCCTAGTAGTGACCACCATAAGTGTCCAGCCGGCCAGTACAGTCACGACCACATATGCAACGACACAACCTGCCTCGACCTACATCACCACAGCAGTCGTGACTCAATCGGCGAGCACAATCACAACCACTTATCAGACAACAATTCCTGCATCTACTGTCACAACGACGTACCAGACAACATACCCCGCGGTCACGGTGGTGCAAACGATCGTCTCTACTGCGCCTACAGCGACTACAACGCTCGTCCGAACGACAACGGCTTCTCCCGTCACGCAAACAAGAACATTACCAGCCAATACGGTTACTGTCACCCAAGTTCCAGCACCCTCCGCATGCGGCAACCAAGGCGTGGAATACGGAGTGTTCCGAAACAACCCCGGATACATCAACAACAACAACCTCCAACCACAATTCATGAAATCCCCAAGCGCAGGCGGGACGTGGAATACTCTCTACACCACCGGCATCACTGACGGCATCGGCGGTTTCCCTCAAGTCTGCGGCGCCGACCCGGTCGCCAACATCACCATCTATCGCAACCCGCAGTCATTCTCATGCACGGAATTCTCCGTCATGCACCGCTTCTATCTTTTCCCACCCGTCACCGGAACCTACACCTTCTACTGGGAACCCAACGACGACCGCTCCTGGTTGTGGGTCGGAGACACCGCGCGGCAAGGGTGGACGGGATCGAACGCAAATCAACAGACGGCGTATCTGGCTGCCGCGCAACCTTTTACGTTGCCCTTACAAGCGGGATACTATTATCCCATGCGTGTGGCTTTCACGCAGGGTGGTGGCGGGGCGAATTGGGGTCTGAATGTGACGGATCCGCTGGGACGAGTCGCCTGGGATCGGAATACGATCGCTTCGCCGTACATTGTGCGAAGCTCGTGTGATAACGTTACGGCGCCGCTGTTTCCGTACACCTTTGGGCAGGAGTTGTGAGAGATGATGCGTGGACGGTATTGTTTGTACACGAGTTGTTGGTGGCTGGTAGTGAGTAGCATCGACGTCGTGTGAACTTTGCGCTTCTTCTCTTCCTTTGCGCATCTCATCTTCCCACTCAGTGTTTGAAAATACTCGATGGCACTCACATCGCACTGGCATCGTGTGAACGACACCTTGTATCTTGTTTTTTGCCAAGATGAAAATCGCGCGCCAGGCCTCCACGACATCCTGTTCACCTTGATGGGCCACCACCCACCAACCACGCGAAAAATTTGACCCCTGCAACAACCTGTTCCCTTCCAAACTCCGCCACACCATCAACTGACCTTCACCGCATCGTCAAACGAGCAGAAAGAGAAGGGAAAAAAAACAGACACCATGTCGCACGACACCGTCTTCTACTCGCGTCCACGCACCTACGGCAAAGGCTCCCGTGGCTGGTTCGTACTTTTCCTTCTCGTTCCAAGCGGATCCAGTCGTACTGACGGGAATAATTTTAATGTGTCATGTAGCCGCGTCACAGGCGACAAGAAGAAATCGGGCGTCATCCGCAAATACGGCTTGAATATGTCTCGGCAGGCGTTTCGCGAGAAGGCGGCGGATATTGGGTTTCACAAGGTGAGTTCTGCATTTTTCAAAGTGTGGTTTTGGGCCGTGCTGACATTTGGCTTGAAGTACCGTTAAAGGTTGCTTGAGTGCTGGAAGGCTCCTTTGAGGGGCGAGTGGATTCTGCGAGTTGTGAGAGGTTCAACGAGGAAATGCTGGCGGTCCACGTAGTAGGCTCCGCGGAAGTTAGTTGGCTGTTGTATTGAATCCGTGGCTCGAGACATTACTCGGTGTTTGTGCTGTATACCTCTCGTGCCATCTCACTATCTTCCATTGTAAGGGAAGCTGGAGAGACGGCATTCAGCAAGATGGGATCGTCAAAGAATTCCCCATTGTGCCAAGCGGAGTTTCACGAGCCTTGCCTCCCGTTAGGGTGCAGATCAAATCTGAGGAAGTGCTGCTAGATTGTCGTAATATTGACCATCGTATATGCTCTGTTCAAGAGGATTCAAATGTGCTGTTTTCACCACATACTAGTTCTGTATCATGTGTTTCGTCACCCTTTTCGCCATCCCTAAAAGTGCGTTTCAACTCAGCTCTTTACCTTGCGAATGCTGCTCTAGCCGCTCTCCTATCTTCGCACTCTCGTCGTCCTCGTCCGGCACGCCATAGCCAGGGTGATTGGAACGCGCGGGAGAACTGGTGTTGGTGACATTTATAGCCTCGGCTTCGCTGTATGAGTGGACCTGATTCATGAGCGCCGGCAGATATTCAAAGTATGCGGTATTTCCAGCTTCGGCCGCCATGAGTTTATCGTACCAGATCATAACTTGCAAGGTGAAGTGGGGCAGTTCACATTTCATAATCCCGCCGCGTAGTTGAATCATTCTATACTATTGTCATTAGCGCGCAATTTGACGCAAAAGTGCAATTCCAAGACGTACTTCTGCTGGGCTAGACGATGGCCTTTGTGGGCCAGCGCTCTATTGCCGTAGATGTGTTCGTGCAAGGCCAATTGGCCCATGGCAACGATCAATGCGTTGCTCGTCGCCCGTCGCGGATCATTTAGAGCATCGTTGATTGCTTGGATCGTCTTGCCGCGTAGCCATAACGCCTTAATCAAGGGAAAGCTTCCATTCGCGACGCTTTGCGGGCTGTCAGCACAAATGCAGTTACAAATTCAGAGGGAGTGTACGCACGGAATTCCAGTAGCGAGTAACAGGGACATGTAATACAATGCGGGCTCTGTCAATTCCATCCTCCTTGACCAAATGGTATAGAGCTGAATTTGTTGAGCATTGGTCTTGAGCAGAGTGGTGCTTCTCGGCATCGTCCGTTCATACCAATAGCTCGTCAGCCAGTCGAACCATGTCTCGTAGGCACCGGATATGCTGCGGCAGTAGCTTCGCTAGTCAGGTCTGATTGCCTGACGAGAAACATGGTATGATTCCTGCTGATGGCACTTTTGGCGCGATTTCGGTTGGGCGAGACAGGACCAGGAACCTTCTTTCTCTGTGCGGACAATGAAGAAGAGCTTTGACTGCGGCGCCTTTGCGTAGTCTGAGTGCGTGCAGGCCGTACCTTGCGGGCTTTTTGAGGGACAGGAAGCTGTCTTGAGCGAGAGGAATGGCCTTGTTGGAAGTCTTGAATGCTCAGGTTGGGCCGGAACTTTGTCTGTTTGGCATCTTTCGCGGCCAGCCGGTTGTTGCGATGCTGTGTAGTGGTAACATGACTCCGAATCTGCCTTCTAGTTCCGCTTGACTTGAACCTTTCTGGGTCCTCCTGGTTGATGAAGGAGAAGATTTGTGGTGCCATGCTGTCCTAAGTGCTCCTCAGGAGGTACAGCACAAACGCGTCAGACGCTCAGTGCGACGCGCCCAGATGCTGACAAGCCCGCACAAAGATGCCTCCGTTTCCGTTAATAAGACACTCGATAATATAATGCAGTTTGTAGAGCAGCTTAATCGGTCGCGTAGGCGTCTTACTGGTGATGCGCTTGGCGAAGACGAAATGGGGTTCAGAAAAAGAGAGCTTGCTCAGTGGCGACTCAGTGCAGCATACTTACTTGAGTCAAGGTATGCATCGCCTCATATGCCACGGCACAGGCGTTATTGCTGGTATAAATGCCAGCATAGCATAAAGACGAATGAGGACTCTGAGATGAGCATTGTCTCCCGTCTCCTTTCTTGGCACAGCGGTTGTCGTGTGGCGAGAAGCCAATGGAAGATAAGCACGCTCAAGACCCGTTCCAGCGTCTGCTCCGGCAGCTTGTCTTCCTTCAGCAACACCACCGTCATCATGCCACGCCAATTCCACCTATCGCTGCAGGAACATGCACCACGCGCTCTATCGCTACCACGCAGCTCGCCGATAGTGTAGGTCTAGCCAGGTCTTAGATATATTTTGTAGGCCTCGACCTGGTACTTTTCCTTCTGTTTTCCAGCCATTGGATCCCACCGCTCAAGATGCGTTCGACATTGCTGGCTGCCATTGCGGCTGCTGTCGCCGCTGCTGATGCTTCTACGCTGTACGACATATCCAATGAGAATCACACTTGTGTCCTCGACCCAGCATTCCTCTCGTGCTCTGCATCTGCCAACCCCAAGAATGTCGACACCTGCTGTGTCGAGACATTCGGAGGGCTGGTCTTACTGACGCAGTTCTGGAACATATACGCCGATAAGGAGATTCCCAAGAATACATGGACGTGAGTAGTATACTGCAGAATCTGATGAAGTTAGGATATTCACTAACATGGCTCGCAGGTTGCACGGCCTGTGGCCCGACTTCTGGTATGGGAATCCAATTTGTCTCTACCCACCCCCACTGACTCCGAATCTAGCAATGGCAGCTACACGCAATACTGCGACCTCGATCGTCAATACGACCCCGTGCCTTCGCCAAACACCACCAATGGCCTGCCCAGTGGCACCGTTGTCCCACCCTACACGGGCTCCAACATCGGCACCTTCCTCGAGCCATTCGGCAAGTACGATCTTCTCGCCTGGATGGAAAAGTACTGGCTCGCACAATTCGGCCCCAATGCCGACTTTTGGGGGCACGAGTTCTCCAAACACGCAACGTGCTATTCCACATTCGACATTCCTTGCTACGGGCCCGAGTACGTCCAACATGAAGAGGTTGTAGATTTCTTTGAGACCACGATTGGGTATTACAAGAAGTATCCGACATGGGAGTGGTTGTCGAAGCACAGTATTCTGCCGAGCAACAGCACGGGTTACAGCAGAGTAGATTTGGAAAACGCGCTTGCTGCAGAACATGGTGCGGTACCGTATGTGGGGTGCAGTGGGCCAAGGTATAATGAGACGGAGGCTGGCAAGAGAGAGAACTCGACGGATTCCGGGAGGACGGTACTGAGCGAGGTGTGGTACTATATGCATGTGTATGGCAGGCCACAGGATCACAGATATGTACCCGTCGATCAGACGAGCCGGAGTGGATGTACGAATGCCACGGGCGGAGTATGGTACTACGAGCCAACAAATACGGACGAGCATTACGAGCTGTGAGGCGCCAATTGATGGAGTCATGAGAAAATGTACATATGGAGACAAGAATTGGAGACGAAATGACGCCTCTCCATTACCTCAGGAAGACGGCAGTCCATTCACGCTAATACTCGCCGCGGGAGGAAAATTGACGAGACTCATCATCATTATACCCCTTTGTCGCCCATTTTTCTTACTCCGCAGGCTCATCGAAAACGCGTTTTGGAACATTTTCAGCAATACAGTCCTCGCTGACTCAAGCATTCAATGACATCCAAGCATAGCTGTCAGTATTCGTCTTTGGATAACTCATTAAATGGTAAGTACAACCTTGACCCGCCTCAGCGATCGCGAGTCTGGATGGCATTTGCGACCTCAATCTTGTTCAGCACTGTCGAATCACAACATCCGAACCCAAAAAATCTTGTATGGAACATGTACCACTTTCTTTTGCCTTTTCCCTATCGATATCACTCCTGGACCTTCATTAGTAGCTGCTGGTGCAGACAATCTTCGGGGCACGTCTAGAGATCTTAGTGAACGTATCCAATCTCCTGTAGCGGAGAACGAATGTTTACGAAATAGAATGAAGCTAGCGAGAGGACCTGCTGGCCAGACTAGCGGAGACCACCGCAGTCAAGTTGTTTTCAATTGTTTCTTGAAATTAACTGCCTTCCGATGCTTTTGAGCTACTAGAGAGGAACAAGTGAAAGCTAATCAGATGTAAAGGAACTCTGGGCACGATTCGCTAGACTACAAAGTACAGACCTTGGAAGATGTGATCCAAGAGCCGCATAGGAGACTCTACTAGAACAATCAACTGCCAACACCTTCCACTCCCCTAGCTCTAATACCTTGCTCTGATTAAAATTCGCTCCTATCGGAGGGAGGCGACCCAGTAAAGAACTACAGGCTCTGACAATTCTATGATCATCTCATTCCGCGTCGTGTCCTTCGTCTATATGCAAACAATTGTTGACAGATAGTTGTGTGATCTTGTGACATAAAGTTCCCGGAAGTATGGAGAGGCATAATTTCAGCTCAATGTGCTTTGTTATGCAAGCAACGGGGCCGACTGTTGAATCAATCACCAAGTGTGACGAGCACTGCGTCCATTAAGGAGTGAAAGTGCTGCGATTTTGATTCTCAGTGTCCACTGCCTACTCTCCTTATTCGTTTCGCGTGTGTTTGATTCATCAGCTACATCGCATGCGGATCGTGGAGGCCGTTTTATCGAGACCAGAAATTCTCCTGGCAAGCTGTTTGAGCCTGATAATATTGGTTGCAAACAAAGCGAGAACATGAGTGGCCACTAACGATTGGTCGCACAGCATGTAGGCCTTACTTAAATTAGTGAGTGAATGTGTGCTTCTACACCCATATACCAATACGACGCCCAGCGACGGTCTCGTTCCTATTTTGGCCTTCGGGGCTCGGAAGCGAAAGGCGTAGGCACGCTCACACGCGTGGGCATAGAGAGTGGTACATTCGTGCCCAAAGAAGTCAATCGTGTACTTCTCTTTTGGCTCTGAGGAGCAATTCACGGGTTCCTTGCCAGACGACAAGTTTTTGGCGCTGATGGGAGTGATACGACGATTGAATCCCACCGAAACAGCCTCGAAGTGGACCATAGGTCCGCTATCTTCAACGAGGCTTCGCAGGTCAATCATGATTTTGCTCCAGGTCTGTATTGAGTCTGGAACGAGACCAGTCGATCCGTCTTTTTCGAGCTGGCCAAGAAATGCCCCTGGCGAAGAATTGACAACATCCCATCCCAGCCACAAAGAGTTCACCAAGAGTTCACCAAGATGGCCATCACTTGCTCAGTATGATACCGATTGCAGCTGCACTTCATAAGCGAGACGGCGCTGACGCTCTTCCTTTTTATCACCTAGCCTTGGTTCTGGGACCGTGTATGCCATCATGGCTTTGAATAAAGTATTCACAGGAACTGATCGCAGAGTGAGATATTCTGTTCCGAGGCCGACCGTAAACCTCGCAATATGCTAGCGATGAAGGTAGGATCACGTGGTGGTGCGGGCGAGCACTTGCTCAAGGTAGTCGACCGATTTGCGACGTCTAAGACAGCCGAGATCATCAGACCTAATGGAGAGAGCACTCCGTGACTTCGGTTCTCAGGTGAATTTGTCCCAAGAGCTCAGGCGGGTTCGGAGAACAACCTCAGAGCTACACCATTAGTCTCCAATGGGACACATCAGGTTTCGCAGCCCTATCAATCCTCAAGATACAAACCTGCCATCACGCTCGCCACTCTGCTTACCAAGGCCAGCTCTCGTGGTCCAGGCTTTCTTGTGTGCGTACAGAGACAGATGAGGCTTCCAGACCGCTAAAGTGCTCAAAATACTCAAGGGGCGTTGTTAGAAACAGCCGGACGAGCCTCCAACGTTCACAGTTGCGGTGAGAGGTGGTGTCGGCGCAACGGCACCAAACCCTTCTTTACTCAGGTGTTACTATTCACGGAACACTAATGTGTTTGATAAGCATGAGTATTAGATAGGCATGTATATTAGAATAATGAGGTTATCAGAATCACTATCAAACCACGTCTACCATTCTATAATCTATTACTATAGCGCCTCTAAATAAAGAGGTTATTTAGCAGGCTGTCTATGCCTTTTAATTAGGTCGTTTTAATAGCATTAGGGCTGCTGCAGAGGCCTATAGAGTAAATTATTAGACCGTTAACCGCAGGCTTAAAGGTGTTAAACCAAAGCATAGTACACCTCTATCTAATAGAGCCCTAACTCTAATTAAAGAAGAGGTAGTTCTGCAGAAGGTTCTTAACCTTAATATACGTAGTTACTCGCTAACTTAGGCTGTAATTAGAGCGTAGGTATCCTTAATACTTAAAGCAAGAGGTAGTATAGAGGTTAGACAGCGATAGGCTTATAACTTTATTAATCGTTATATAGGCTTAGAAACACAGTTGTTATAGAGGTTGTTATATTAAAGAGCTAAGAATAAGGATCTAGAGGTTATTATAGAGTAGTTCTAGCTCGCTTAAAACATAATGGCCTACTATAGAATTACGAAGCATAATATATATAACTTTAATAAGAGTAGATTTAGGCTTAGATACTATTAGAATACTATAGTTATTACTATAACAGAGCATAGGCAGCGACTAAAGGCCTTAGTCTCTAATTTAACGCAGTAGTAATAGATAAACTACTATATACTACTATAGCGAGCCTAGGGCCCTACGTAGTAGCGTGCGGCGATTCTCCTATGCTAGGCATAAATGTCCTAGAATCTTCCGGTAGTAGCTACGGACGCAGTAGTAAGAACAACGCCTCCCGTGTTTGCCTATATAGCTTCCAGCTACGACAGCTCTCTCGCGTAGCTCTTTAGGGCGATAGAACTACGTTAGGCGCTC
>ANSM01006634.1:0-25278 GCA_000347735.1 Cercospora canescens BHU | reverse complement strand
ACCACCGCCCGCTCTCGCCCGCGGCTCTGATGGGCGGTGCTGCGCTGTGCTGCGCCTGCCCGCTCAACCAGCAGTTGTGCGTCCGTCTGGAACGAGCCTCAAACTCGCTCGTGGCCAAACGCGCCTTTGTTGCTGCGCTCATGTCAAAGCATACGGATTGCCCGGCGCTCCACGGATCTGCCTTCGTCGAACCCTGCACACTGATCTGCGCGCTGCGCTTCTGCAGGGGCAGACTCTCGTTTCTGCACCTCCTCGATGCAGCCCGCCGGATGCATACACACTTGCAGATTAGCACCATGGACACGCACCGAATCGCTGCGTCTATGTACAGTAGTTAGGGCGATACCTTCCTGTGTGTGCCGGTTGCCGCCTCCAGAGCTCACGCTGCGCCATCAGTCGACGGCATATCCACCCCACGGATCCACTCCATCTCGGACCATTCGTTCGGCGACGATGAGCCGGAGAAACCTCTTGCGTGCCCTGCCAGCATGCTGAATCTAAGCGAAACGTGCTGACATCTCTACGAATGCACTCCCAGAATGCAAACAACACCCCGCCAATCAGGGTCTGATGATCCCGTTCTGACTCGCTCGTCGTTCGCCATGCTCTCGCCTTTGCAGTCGCTACATTGATATACCACTGGGGTGCACAGCAGTATGCAACGAGCCTCGATCAGGGCTCCTGATGATGCTAGGGTTCCGTACCACATTGCATGCGGGCGATGCGCGCGAGCCATTGAACCCGTCGACGTATTCCTCCTCGCAGACCACCGCCGGAAGGGGGCAACGCGTGTTGCGAAGGCAAACCACTGGCCACGACTGATGCCGTAGACCCTGACATGAATCGATACTGACTCGTCCAGGCGAATTGTGCCTTGGTAGTGGATCCAGTCTCGCTCAACTCGAGCTGCACTGTGCTGTCCCGAGTGTCTGGATTCGAGGGACTCAAGACAGCTGCTGCTGAGTCGCGACCTGAGCTCTTTCTGGTTGTGGTACAACATTCTATCCACTCGTTCATGTTGCAGATGCGATGATTCCCGGCTGGGCGCCTCTGTGAACCTTTGACCTTGGCTCTGACACCTTCGTTGCACATTCGGGCCGCCCGGACGGCACGCTCGATCAATCGTGTCTCCAGCTTCGCTTCTCACGCTCTCAAACACAAGAGCGGGGTGCCGACAGCTGGGAAAGAATTCGCGGCATCTGCCACTGCAAGACCTGATGTGCCCAGCCAAACTAGGATGCCCTTGAATTGAGACTGATACGAGCATCGATCCAATATCTCCGATACAAGTCAGCACGACAGCAGCCCGGGAAACGCCTTGTGCTCCCGATGCACGGCAGAGCCTCACTGCGGTGTAAGACTGACGTCGTAGGATGCTGCTCATCGTCGTTGTTGGGAACAAGATGAGTAGGGCTTGGACGTGGTGTTGCGTTGGCATTGCCATGGCTACTGCGGCATCTCTACTTGCGTTTCCAACGTGTCGGGCTGGAATCACTGGCTGCGAAGCTGGCAAGCAAAACGGTTGAGACGTTTCATTCCAGCTTGTCTTGCAAAGTAAATGTCTGATGGCAGCATTCTCCGCGGCCGCCGCAATATCAGACGCTTCCTACCAGAGTGGACTACAGATGCCTGCAACGTGTCACCCTGTACTACCACCACTCAGCCCAGATACTCACGCTGCTAGCATACAGCTCTCACGTATGCAGAAATGGACTGTCTCACGTCCATACCACACACATTATCAGGACCCAGGCACTACCTCTTTCTAGGGGAAATTGAATCCTGTAGTCGTTCTAGAATGCTGCCGAGGCACGCGACCAAACCAAGCTGGCGTTGTTAGCCGATAACCGCCCCGGACCCCACTCTCCACGTTCTTGTCACGCGTCCACAGCCCTCGACAAGCACTCGAGCTGCTTTCCTGAGAGTCGTCTGCGGGATCGAGCGCAGCGGTCAAGGCGGCACGGCATTTTTCCTAGTTGTATAGCCGACAATGGTGTTTGTGCATAGCCGAATCATGCAATTCCTCCTCTGCCATGCTTACTCTGTCTCACGCTTACACAAACCTCCCGAGCCAATTTCAATGCCGTCGGCGGAGATAATTGAATTATAGAGATCTCACGTTGCTGTTGCTGACCTGACAGCTCATTTTAACCCTCTGCAGTCTGACCGAACAGTGTCCCTCACTCACGAATTGCGGATCACCAAAGCCATTCATCTACCAACATGCCGTGGAAGTCAAGATGGAGCATCGACATTCCCGTCTGCTCGCTCCCGACCTACCTCTTCAAGTCCCCAACCGCAAAGCTCGAAGATAAACCTTTGGTCATCGAAGGAGCCAAGCCCGAAAACTACCTCACCCATCACACCTACCGAGAATGGTGCATGAGATTCGCCGCTGGCCTCCAAAAGGCAGGACTCCAACCCGGTGATAGACTGATGCTCTTCTCCGGCAACACCATATTCTTCACAAGCGTTCTTTTCGGCACCATCATGGCCGGCGGCATCTTCACCGGCGCCAACCCCACCTACGTTGCCCGCGAAGCAGCCCACCAACTCCGCGACTCCGGCGCCAAATTCTTCCTCGTTGGCTCCGCCAACCTCGAAACGGGCCTCCAAGCCGCGAAAGAATGCAATTTCCCCCTCTCAAATCTCTACGTCTTCGACGACGGGATCGAATCCTTCTCCAACGACAACATCCCCGATAACCCCCAAGGCATCAAATCCTGGACCAAACTCCTCGCCCCCAATTCCACAGCCGCAAACTTCCGCTGGGAAGAATTCACCTCTCGGTCCCAACAACAAGACCGCACCGCCGTGCTGAATTACTCGAGCGGGACCACTGGCCTGCCCAAAGGCGTCGAAATCACTCATTACAATTACATCGCAAACTCGGAGCAAACCAACTACGTCTCCGCCCTCGCCGACGACTACGCCGAATGGCGTTCTCGCGCCGCAGCTATCGCTTTCTTGCCCATGTACCACGCCTACGGGCAGACGTACTACGGCATGAATTTCCCTCTGCAGGGCGTCCCAATGTATTTGATGCGCAAGTACGATTTCTTGGATATGCTGAGCTATATCCAAAAGTATAAAATCACGAATTTGACGCTGGTGCCGCCGATCGTGGTGCAATTGACGAAGCGAGAGGAAGTTTTCCAGTATGACCTCTCGAGTCTTGAAGGCGTTGGATGCGGAGCGGCGCCATTGGGGAAGGAAGTCATTGCGGAGTTTGAGAGGAGATTTGGGGTGGGAGTTTCGATTCGACAGGGTTGGGTGAGTCTTCTTCTTTTCTTCCTCCTCTCTTTCTCTCTTTGTGTTTGAGGAACTCAAAAGCACGCGAGCCATGCCCTATGCTGACAACAAAATTTTCTCCTCTCTCAGGGCATGACAGAAGTCACCTGCTCCGCCGTCACCTGGGACCCGAACCTCAAAGACAAAGACAAAATCGACCTCGCCGCCGTCGGCGAGCTCAACCCCAACATCGAAGGCTGCATCGTCGACGAATCCGGCCATGACGTCCGCGAAGGCGAGCGCGGAGAACTCTGGGTCCGAGGCCCCAATATCATGAAGGGCTACTGGAATCGCCCGGAAGAAACGGCCAAAACGTTCACGTCGGGCCCCCCGGGTCAGCGGTGGCTCATGACGGGCGATATCGCGTTCCGTGATCAGTTTGGGCTGGTGCATGTTGTGGACCGGAAGAAGGAGTTGATCAAGGTGAAGGGGTTGCAGGTTGCTCCGGCGGAGTTGGAGGCGTTGTTGTTGGACCACCCTGCTGTAGAGGACGCGGCTGTCGTGGGGGTGACGATCGGAGGGGAAGAGTACCCGAGAGCTTATGTCGTGCTGAATAAGAAGGATGTGACGACGAAGGATGTTCAGGAGTGGTTGGCTGGGCGGGTCAGTAGGCATAAGAGGCTGGTAGGTGGTGTCGTGGCCGTGGATGCTATCCCAAAAAATCCTTCAGGAAAGCTTCTGAGGAAGGAATTGAGAGATAGGGCGAAGCAGGAAGTTGGTGATAAGGAGGGGCAGAGTAGTAAGCTGTAAATAGATAGATTTGGATACAAGACGGGATGATAGACGTGAAACAGGTCTTGCATTATTCGTTTATGCTGAGTTTCCATTTTTCTTACTTCAATGCTACCGATTCGTCGATGACAGAAGTTACCAGCCGCTATGCACATCTCGTGAAAGGAAGTGTCTGAAAACAAAAGTCTATCACATCTGGCACAAATGCTTATGCAGCATGGCTACAATTCCTTCACCCAACTGGCGGGGACAACACCTTTCCCTGCTCTGCTCTCCACCTCACACCATCCGTCACCTTCATCTGGTTTCACAAGAACCATTTTCTCTCCTTCATCCATATCCACTTCGCCAGGCCCGTTGGCTTGGTAAGTGTACATAGCTTCGACGTATTTCTTCGCTGCAGCGCCTCGCCTCCTTGGTGCGACAGCAGGTCCCTGTTTCTTAGGCCTAGGTGCTCCGTCGTCGCTTCCCGTGAGAGATGCTGTGGAGTGATTTGAGGCAGCTGCGCTAACGGGTCGCACATCATGCGCCAGTGAAGTTTTCGAAGAAATGGGGTGAGCCGATAATTCGGCGTATGAAGCTGGCACGAGCCCGGCCACCGAGCCAAATGTATTAGGTTTGACTTTGATCCACCCTGATCCGTCATCTGGCTCCACGAGCGTGAAAGTGTCTCCTTCCGCGATGGAGATCTCGCCTTCGCCTCCAGCGGCGTACGCATAGAGCATTTTGCCCTTCTGCTCCACTGGAGAGGTCGGCTCTCCATCGCTGGGCTTGATGTAAGATGCCGGAGGTGGCGCCATCACACGGTGCCTTGCAGTACTACTGCTTGTAGATATCTTGCTGGTGGGTGCTGTAGAAGTGGCAGACGGAGGTTCATCCGCTGATGACCGAATCGTCATGCCTGATACGCTACGATTTGCGCTGGCTGCATAGCCGGAGCTCAAAGTATTCATCGACCCAATGGTGTCACTTCGTTGCAGACTCTGAGGGCGACTATCGCTTGCATGGTCGCCATTGCTTGACGGCGGAGGGGGAGCAGACTGGGCAGCTTGTGCGGCCGCTTGTCGTGAAGCCTTTGCCGACTTCTTTTGCTCCTTGTTAAGCTCGCCCGGGCAATCCGCAGGGACCTTGAGTTCGCATTTCGTGTGACATGTAAAACCACAGTCTTCACAGCTCAGACCTTTAGCATTCAGGCCCCACAAGCGGTCGCCGCACAGATCGCAGCTTGTGGGTATCTTGTACGTCTGATTCTTGAACTTGTGGTTTCGGGCTCCGACGGACACGTCGCCAACAGCCGACGTGATGGTGCTCACTTCAACCTCAGCCGTGACTCGTTTGCGCTCGGCCTCATGGAGCAGTTCCTGGTGGTGGAACTGTGCACGCACGACTTCCACCTCGTCCCGCTTATCTTTGCCCTCGCGAATCGCCTGCCTAACTCGCTTCGCGCCCTCGACTTCTCGTTGCTTTGCTTCGCATTCTCGCTTCAGCTCTCCTAATGATGACTTTGATTTGGACAAGATATTCATGAGGAAAGTCTTGCTCATGGGGTCCGAGGCCATGACGTCGTCGTCCAGCCACACCGGAGCCGGCTCAAAGACAAAGTCAGGAGGATCTTGCCATTGGATCGCGTTATGCCGAGCAAACATCATGCTGTCGAGGATAGGGTTGTTGCGTGGAATTTCTGCAGAGAGATGGTCCAACAGCTGGGTCGAGTTCTTCATGGCCTGGATCTCCAAGGAAGCAGCAGTCATCCACAGTCCATTGAGTGTAGCAGTGCGAGCCTCGGAGAGAGTCTGGAGCGACTATCCCAGTATAGCACATCAGTAGAGATCCTCACGCAAAGCACGAGCACAACATCTTACATCGAGAAGATCGGGAACGTAATCGTGGTAGTATCGCTCCTTCTGCTTGTTCGTAACATTGATCGCAATCAAGTACGTATTCTTCATGTTCCTCATCTCCGCCTGTTGTTGTTGGAAGGCAGCCTGTGCTTTTTGCTTGCCATGATCGAAACTACTCTCGGTCTTTTTCCGTTTGTTCTCGACCTCCTGACAGACGCTGTCATATTTGCCCTTGGTCTTCTTCAAGTCCGCATAGCTGCTGTCGCGCTCCTTCTCCAACTTGGCTGCATACTCGGCGTGTGACTTGCGCAAGTCTTCATACTTCGCGGCCAAGTGTTTGAGTGGATCTGCGACATGCCCGATCAAGGCATTCGCAAAGCGATCGTGCTCATTGGCGCGGCCTTCCAGTGTTGAGAGCTGGAGGGTCCATGTGGTCATCGATGCGCTCTCGAGAGAGCCCGGAGTGACAGTCGGAGTGTCGCCCACGCTCAGGCTGCTGGTCTTCTTGGCCTTCTTCTCGTAGTACTTCTTGGCCAGGGCATTCAGCTTCTGGCTGTACTCCTTCTCAATGGCATGGCGCTCGCGGTAGAACTGCTCAATGTCGCTCAGCCAGGCGATGCCGCCCGAGACCCAGGCATTCACGGGCTTGAAGCCATCCTTCAGCTCCGCGCCGAAGCTCGTCGCAATCTCCACCTCGGCCATGTCACTTCGCGTCGTGCATTCACCCACTCAACGCTACTACCGGTCATGGCCGAGCAGGCAGCAGTGAGGACGGCAATGCAGAAGTGAAGAAGACGCAGACTGGGCATCGTCATCTTCGGCCAAGAAAGCCGGGCGTCGCAAGCCCACCCAACAACACCCAAGCAACGTGCTGCCGTGCCCCCCGATCTGCACGTGCGGCTGCGTCCGTGCGTTCCTTGTTTGACGAAGCTCGAAGCGGCTGCGGGCATTGTGGAAAGCTCACAACTTTGCTGCTCTTTATCCAAACGACCTCACACCTTTCGTTCTTCCACAAACTCGAACGTGCAGTGCGCCTCGTCGCACCCCGACTGGCCTTTTTCGGCATCCTTCCGCCGCCCACATTCATTTTGCGCACCACTTCCCTCGCCAACTGCCGACCCATCTTCGTCGCGCCGCAACATGTCCACCGAACCAGACGCGCCCAAACTCGGGGGCCTCAGCCTGTCCGATGAGAAGAACGCCGCATCGTCCGCCAGTGGTACGAAAGCCAACCCCAACGCCGCCATCTTTACGCCATCCGGGCCTGGCTTCAAGTGGTCCGACGAGGATGACTCGACCGCGACGGGTTCTGACAAGAAAGCAGGCGGTGATGGAGCAAACACGGCAGACATTGAGAAGGCTCAGGTTGATGGTGCAGGTGCCTTCATGGCGGGCTCCAAAGGCTTGAACGAGCCAGAGTTTGACGTCAACGTCAAGCTGGCAGATCTCCAGGAGGACCCGAACAACCCGCTATATTCAGTGAAGAAGTTCGAAGAATTGTCGCTGTAAGTGGCCAACAAGGCTGATGCGTTAGGTGATCGATTGTAGGCTGACTTGCAAACAGCAAAGACGAACTTCGCACTGGCCTGGACCTGATGCAGTTCCAGAAGCCTTCCAAGATCCAGGAGCGCGCACTTCCACTGCTGCTCAAAGATCCTCCGCAGAACTTCATCGGGCAATCGCAGTCTGGCACAGGCAAGACGGCCGCGTTCGTGCTCAACGTCCTCCAACGCGTCGACCTTACAATGAACAAGCCGCAAGCACTGATTCTCGCCCCAACGCGCGAGCTTGCCCGGCAGATCGCCGGAGTCGCGTCGACTATGGGTGTCAAGCTTGTCGAGAGAGGTCTACGCATCTCTCAGTCGGTACCAGATCCAATGACCCGTGGAAAGCAAGTAGAGGGGCAGGTCGTTGTCGGCACACCGGGTACCGTGATGGATCAGCTGAAGCGCCGCCTTCTCGACCCACGAGGCATCAAAGTGCTCACGCTCGACGAGGCGGACAACATGCTGGATATGCAGGGCATGGCAGATCAGTGCAAGCGCGTCAAGTCACAGTTGCCTAAGACCGCTCAGGTGGTACTCTTCTCTGCGACGTTCCCACCAGACGTCTTGGCCTTTGCCGAGCAATTCTCACCTCAGTCGAATATGATCACGTTGAAGGTCGAGGAATTGTCCGTGAAGGGCATCAGACAGATGTATCTGGACTGTCAGAACGACGAGGAGAAGTACGCGGCTCTCCTCAAATTCTACGGCCTCATGACGATTGGGTCATCTGTCATTTTCGTCAAACACAGAGAAACAGCCTTCCAGATCGACAAGCGAATGACAGCCGAGGGCCACAACGTTGCCTCCTTGACAGGCGCAAAGGAAGGCGCAGAGCGCGACGAGACCTTCCGCAAGTTCCAAAAGGGTGAAGCAAAGGTGCTGATTGCCACCAACGTGCTCTCCCGTGGAATTGACGTTTCCACCGTCACCATGGTGGTCAACTACGACATTCCAGAGACCGTCGATGGTCAACCAGACTTCGAAACCTACTTGCACCGTATCGGACGTACCGGCCGTTTCGGCCGCACTGGCGCCGCGCTCAGCTTCGTCCACGATCGCAAGAGCTGGCAGAGCCTCATGGCCATCTGTAAGCACTTCGGCGTCGAGCCCACCAAGCTTGACACCAGCGATTGGGACGAGGTGGAGCGTACCATCAAGGCGATCATGAAGAATTCTCGCAACGACATCAAGTTCGATGAGATTGACATGTCTTGAGAGGCCTTGTTGTCTATGGTGAAGATCGTGGCGTCAAGAAACATGAGCATGGGGTGCCATCAAGAAGGAAGGATATGCTTCCATTCTTTCACGCGTCCAGGCAGGCGCCCCATATAGTGCGGTGCTGAGAAACAATGCACAAGGAAGAGCTCGCGTTACAGGCAGGGGATGGAAGGAATGGCGACATGCCTCTCAGTCGAAACGTGCGATCGGAGTGAGCGCACCAAAACAGCATAGCATTGAGCCTTTGCGCGATGATAGATACCCAGGCAACAGATGGCCAAAAAGTAATGAAGGACGAATTTCCACAATCGAGTGATTTCCCCCAATAGCCAATGCAATTGTGCTGGGCCTGCGTGTAATCTCCATGATCGAGATTCTTATCTCACACCCTCATACTTGCTTTTCGTCTCTCTCAGGCTGTCACCGCTAGACTGGCATGTGCTTCATTCGGAACGAATCACGTCTCCTTCATGTTACGTCGACCCGGAGTGTGGACAGCTTGTGGTTGTCGACGAAGAAGCGGTCAGTGAGCGGTCATTCAGCTGTCACTACCCGCTCGAAACAGCTAGCAGACGATGGTAGCTACAATAAGGTGTGGCTGGCTTGCTTGGTGCATGTGCGGTACGAAAAGGTTTGGCAGCATGAGGTACGTACACGAAAAGATGCTTCGGCAATGCACTGCGCGTTGACGAGCTGGTGGTTTCTGTCGCCACGCGCGCTTGTGATTACTGTCGCATGGTACGTACCTGCTGGGCACCGTTGCCTGTTAACCGCTTGGCTGACTCCTACTAACGTGGTCACATCATCTGTTGCTCCCGGATTTGCCTGCTAGAAAGCTTTTCTTGACTACCTCGCGTTCTGTCTTCTTGTTGAAATGGTCTTCCTCGAGGATGGTGATGATAGCTTACGCAAGCTTATCGCGCTTTTTCGCCGTCGCAGCACCGTTGTAACGCCGGTCGATGACGAGTCATCCGGTCAGATGTAAGATGTGTTCATGTTCACCTCATCAGACATGCTGTGCCGAGACTCGCTGGATATGCATACAATGTGTTCAAGTGTCAGAGGTTGTTTCCAACACGTGCAGCAGTAGCAGCAGGAGCTACCTCCGCGGATCTGTGTTGTTGGCAATGGTGTGGCGATCGGGAGCGCATACTTCATGGAGCGAAGAGCTCCATTGGAGACATGCAATGCAACAGGGTGAGAAGAGCTCCTGTGGGTACCGCTGGTCCTGCTCATTACTCGATCGATGTTTGCTTTTACTCTCCTTCTCTGGAAGCTGAGGGACTCCTGCGAGGAAGTGCTCCGAGATGCCCCGCTTGTCCCGATGCTCGTGTTTTGGAGGTTTGGGCTTGTCTAGCATGTGAAATGCGTCGTCACCAATGGTCCAGGTTCTCCGGTTGTAGCGACGGCGGCGTGGGAGAGCGGTGGGACCCTGGGAACCCGCGCTTTCGCAGGGTCTTGTGGGTCGGATGCAGGGGAGCATGGTTAAGCCGGAGGTAGGAGGTATTCCATGCGACGATGAAGAAATCTGTTCTTCGTGTCTGTGGGATGTGGAGAAATGTTGCCTAATGGAAGAGAGCATCGGTGGAGACCGGAAAGACGGCAGCCTGCTAAGAAGCTGCAGGAACCAAGTAGCTGCTCAACGAAGGCTGGGGAAGTGGGCATCTCCTGTGAGCGTCTGTGAGACATCCGAGGTGGTATTCACGGAGTATCTACGCCGTCGTGAGGAGTCGTGTCCCCATCGCGGACAGCCGAGCGGCAGCCAAGCGCAGGAAGTTCGGCACGAGAACATATCAGGCATCAGCATGCCCCTTCGTTTATGTCAAAGCCCATTTGGGTATCATGTGGCGAAGTTCCTTCAGCGTAGAGAGCTTTCACCATTTTTATTTCTAGGTCGTTACACCTGTAGGTCTAAAATATATCTGCCAGCCAGCCAGCGGGATCGCATCGTAATCTAGGTCTAAATTTTCCGTGTCCTCACGCCATCAATCATGCTAGTGGTATCATATAGGTTTCTTCATAAACACATCCCAAACGCCATTGCAATGCCCAGCGCCTTAATCCCAATGCTACTCAGACGAAGTGGAGGAGAAAGATTCTGCATCTATGCGGCAACGGCGGCCTCGAATGGATTTTCCTTGTTCACAGCTGCAGGAGTTGGGTCCTGTACTGCAGAGCCATTAAGTTTGAGGTCACTAATGTTGAGTGCATCCTTCATCAGGACTTTTTGTTGCCGCTTGTTCTCCCGGTCGATACCATGATTGACGGCATCCAGTACAGTATTGACAGTAGCTCTGGGTACGAACCGAGGTTTGGTGCCTGGTTGATATACACCAGTTTCGACCAGGATCGAATACCATTCGTTCTCGGAATTCTTGTTGTACTCATTGGTACCTCGAATGTCTGATTCTGGAGTGTCTCCAACAAAGTAGACCGTCTCAGGTGCGGCGTCGATTCCGTGGGTGTCTCTTCGCCATTGTTGAAGAAGGCGTGTTGCGAATTCGAAAGTTCCTCCCTGCGGCTTGCCAAAAGCAGTGGTCTTGAGTTCTTTGCCAGTGACAGCTTTGAACATAGCTTCGAGGGAAAGACGGAGTGCGCCCATTCCAAGGCGAGTCAAGTCGTGACTCGCGGACCAAATCACATCATTGTGAGAAAAGAAGACCGGCGGTCCTTCATCGAAAGTCTCGGATCGAGTGCCCAGGTAACCGCCCTTTGACATGAGAAGGTCCAGAATGATTTGCTGGTCACCGGCCCAATCACGAGAGTCGGCGAATACGAAGATGGCTTCAATCTTGAGTTCGGCGAAGTTGCGGGCCCTTGAGTTGTTATATTCCTCTTCCGTGAGCTTGCGGAACGGTGTCGTATCGGGGTTGTCTTTGATAATGTCTCCTGGTGTCACCACGTCCTTGAAACCGTAGCCCTCCGCGACCTGTCTGCACTTCTCACCTTCTCCTCCGACGACGAGGACAGTGTTGTATTTCTCAGCCATCTCTCGCATTGGAGTATGTCCGCAGATGAATTGGCCAGGAGAAACCTCAAGCTCGAGCTGTTGGCTCAGTTGAATGCAGCGTTCTTGCTCGGTCTTGCCTCCGCCGTTGGTCACAAAGATGTATGGAATCTTAATGCCGTATTCATTCTTTCCGTTCAGGACTTGCATTGCTTCAATGGCCTCCGGGATAGGTCGACCACCACGGATGAGGACTCCATCGATGTCAAAGGCAAAGGCGAACTTATCAGTAACGGTAGTCTCGGGTGGCGTCGAAGGCGCTGACAGTGGGGAAGCAGCATCTTCAATTTCGTGCCTGGCCAGTTCAAACGCCAACGCGGTCTCCTGAGCATTGGAGGGTGCCATCAAATGCTTTGGTGGCACCACCACGGTAGGCGACCGAAGGTTGAGTGCATTGAGCGTGACATCTGAAGAGCTCACACGGCGGACGGTCCTGCTTGGCCTGCTCGGCAGGGTGACAGAAGGTGAGCCTGACATGTTGATTGTGCTTCAGAGTTGCGACTGCTGTTCTGGATGTTCTGGATGTTGTATGAGAGCAAGTGAGGATCAGGAGACGGAGACGAGTGGTGTTCCGATATAAACCCCTCGGTGAACACTGTAGAAATATGGAGACTGTGGGATGGTGCGTGGAGAACGTTGAACGGTTCTCGGGAGAGGTCTGGTTGATATATAAAACGCGGACGGATGCGGGCGATGGCACCGACGTGCTGCTCATCGAGGATAATCGCGAAGCAGACAGCCTCATCGATCCATGCGCTGTGGGTCCGCTACGAAATTCTCAGACGTCCGTATTTACTAGTCGTTCAGCTGGTTGCCGCATAAGAGGTCTCTGGGAGCTGATATGCCGGCGCCCAGCGCGGAACCAGTTCGGGCCAGGGCAACTAGGTTTCAGACCGAGCAGGATGTGCCCTACCAATGAAGCACGCTGTTTCGTGCGAGTGTTTTGGTATCATCATTCGTCCCTACCGCCGTTGCAATCCGAGGGATTTCAACGGTGCCAACGAAAAGTCAGCGCGCGGCCCTATTCGTGCCTGCATGGGTCCATGCATGTGCCTCCCGGATGAATGACATCACACTCCACCAGGGTGCTTGGCGAGTCTGCAAGTGTTGAGCTTTCGAGTGTGCAACGGAATTCCCTCTCATCACGGACCTTTTAACATTTGAATTGAGGCATCGGCAGTTGAAGCGTGTCCGCGATCCCCAACCTTAGAATTGGTGGTGCGTGAAACAGATCTCTCACACCAAGCGCCAGTGAAAGCAGAGTCGCCTCTTTGCTTCATGGCGCTATTGAACTCCGCCCATTTCGCACATGCCAGTGGATCTCGTTGACCATGTGAGCAGAGCCGCGTCGAGCTTAATGCGAGCGAAGACGTCAGCCGTAGTGCGCTCATGCCGACTCAGCAGGTGTCTCTCTCTGCTGCTTGATTCTATTTCTTCTGCGCTCGGCTGCTAATGCCAGTCATCGACCGCCGCTGCACTTGCAATTGTCACATGCGCCGGCGCTGGGTCTGTGCTTCACCGCGAGGGATGGTATCGGCATCCCGTTGCTTGTCCATGCAGCCGCTTTTGCTCCAGATAGCGCGCGTAGCTGTCATTCGACATTATCGAACATCGCCGGGTGACCTCATTGTGCGTCCCAGGAGGTCGTCCAATCGCTCAATGGCACAATTGGATGTCGTGCGGAAAGCTTCGTTGGGAGCGTGTTGATGCCACCTCACGGCTGCGGATGCAAAGCGTGAGTCGCAGCCCCAGCCGAGCATGAATTGCTGCGGAGAATGATCCGAGGGTGAGCAACCGCATTGTACGGAATCATTCGTCTGGTCGTTCTTTTGGAGGAACCACGTTCCTCTCACATGCATGCACGAAGGAGCAATGCGCGGAGAGGGCATCCGGGCAGCACATACGAGGATGCTCATATGCCAAGCGTCAAGATCTCCATGTCTCTCACTCACGCCAGGTCTCCCGTCCAGAAGACACCCATAGCACACGTCACTCCGCTGGCCGAGAATGCATGCTGACGAAAAGAAACGAGCATTGCTGATGATGCCTCATGTGCTCCCTGACTCCTCGTCCATCGAAACCGGCCGAGCCGAGACGTAGACTGCAAGAGTGCTGCTTCCGGTACCAAGAAGGAACGGGAGGCTTCATGCTGTTCAATCCGAGTCGTGTGCGATGTCCATAGCGGGGACGCGTTGAAGCAGTCTCGGTAACTTTGTCTTCCCCGCTTGAGTCTTGGCTTCCGCCAATGCTGCTTTCCGCTCACGCGTTTCCGCCCTGCTCGACACAGCTGCTCCACAGCGTGATACCGCCACCATGGACTGGACTGGTGGAACGCGTCGCCGTTACGCGTCATTCGGTAAGAAGAATGCAGTCCTCCAGAAACAAAAGGCGCACTTTGCCAGAATACGCGCGACCGGAGCTGCTCGTTCGCCTCACGCGGTCCCAGACTTCATCCGCCAAGCTGTGGCAGCCAAAGCTCATGGGCACAGCGCCGTCTGTGGGCACAAAGGAGGAGATGTAGGTGTCGGCGATATCGCTGGCCGGCGTGATTCAACATCTGCCAATTCCCAGCAGTCAGCTGTGGAAATGTGCGGCATCACATCTGACCATCATACAAAACCTAGCAGGACGCGTTCGAGGACGCGGAAAAGACTTCGCGAGAGCGCTACACATGATGAGCAAGAGAAGGCGGTTCGAGCGCCGCCAGACGATAGGACAGAGGAGGCACTGCGCTTACGCGCGAGCCGCCGTCACTTGCTTGCTCGCAGAGACTGGCTTGGACTCGAAGCTGCCAGACCACTAAAGATGAACTTCCCGGCGAATCGAGATAGTGAGAGGGTTGGAAAACGGCGCAAGGTGAAGAAAGTATGCGATGATGTCCAGCTATCTCATCACAAGCAGGTCACGCCTCCTTTCCAGTTCCAGCAATGCCTTTTCGAGCCCGTTGTGAGTGGGGCCATACAGGATCCCAGGGTTCACGTCAAGGTTGGCACAGATGCATTCGCGAGCCAGACTCAGCGTTCTGGAAAGTCGCACTCCCTCATCAACACCAGCTTGCGCCATCCATCCACAGAATTTGGGCCGCTTCCCGAAGAACCCATGCTCATGGATGAAGCAGACGCAGATTTTCTGAACGAGATGGAGATATTCGGTTTTGACACCCATGGAATTGATGCAACTCCGGGCGACCAATATGCTTGCTTGCCGGTAGAACCCGGCCAAGTTGAAAACGTCGCCGCAGCTACCAGTCTGCAATATCTGCCATCAATGCACATAAGCACCGCGACATCAACAGGAATAGCAGACCAACTCGCACCAGTCGTTCCGCACATGGCTATCAATGATACAGGTTGGGAAGAGAGCTGGCAAGGGTACCAGCACACGAGAGATCAACATATCGTGGACTCACATGGTTTGTCCTCGACTTCAAGGTGTACGCCTCACAGCGTGCGAGATCACCCGCAATACTGCGAAGGCGAAACAATGGAAGAAGCTCTGTTGCCATCAAACGACAAATCTGGGCGAACCAAGTCAAGGCATGTCGAGCCCGAAGTCCCGATCGAAGCATCAATTGCTGCATTTAAATCTTCCAGTTCCCTTCTTGCTCAACCGGCACATAGCTTGGAAAGTTATCAGAGCTGGGCAACAGGCTCGAATTTGACGACCACTGCTGCACACGTCGTGCGGCGGGACGCACATACAAAACGAATGTCATGGCAGGCACCCTGTGATTCCAACCAGCTCTCAGACATCATTGAGAGTATAGATCCTGGACGAGAGGTACCCCACTGTTTCCTTGACGCGAATAGTTGCGCTCCAGCAGCTTCTACACAGAGCGAGCAGCTCGACGATTCGTTCTGGCGCCGAGCGATCATTGGTACCGCGAATTCGCACAATGAGACATGGACATTCAACAGCAACGCCAGTGTCGTGCCAACAGTCGTCGTAGATTCATCGCCTCGACGTGATCTGTTACCAGATACTACTACTGACCAGTTGCGCTCCGATCGAGTCACTGCAGGGAGTTCAACGGTTGCCGCACACACCTTTACAGCTCGTGCCTGTTCAAATTTCTCCCACGACTCCGGTGGCAAGACTTCAATGGTTGCACATGCTGCCACAGCTTGGATTGAAGACGGGACTTTCGATTCCGGCGTGCCTTCCCAACGAGAAGGTACCTCCAAGGACAACAATCGTACCTCGCCACCATTGAGAAGACGTCCACGTTTCAAACAGACCCGGCGATCACAGCCGAATGCAATGCTAGAGCCAAAACGATTGACAAGAACGACAAGTGTTCGCGCGGGAATTCAGGGAAACTCTGTGTATGATTTACCTAGCACCTCTGGTTGAAATATCACCCGTTCTTAGAAGGGCGTTGCTTTCAACTCTCCTGTTCCACAGTCCGCTCCCCTTAGAGCTTCGTGGGACTGATGAAGCTTATAGTGGGGATGGAGGGCAGGCATGTAGAACGTATAATGCGCTGACAAGGCTTCAAGATGTGCACATCGCCTCTATCCTTGCCACCAATGTCCGTCAAGCGTAGGCGCTTCGCGTCCTCTCCTCAGCCTGGTCTAGGCATTGCGCTAAAGTCTGTGGATCTCTTGGGATCAACTGCATCTTGAAGTCGCGCGGAATTGCGACCAGGGCAGACTTCAGCAGGTTATAATCCACATAATCAGTGTTAGGCGGCTCTTCTTTGGATGCAACAATTTTGAAGCTCGTGATGATACGCACAAGAGCCGTGTAGAGCAACCTACGAAACTTAGTGTGCGAAAAGATACGATGTCCTGGCGGTGATGCGAACTCACCTACTGGCAATGTACTGCCCTGAGCAAGCGCGAGATCCTGCGCCAAAAGACAAATGCTGCAAGCCACTTGTGTGTCGTTCGCTCGGGGGCGACGTGTCATCAAGCCATCGCTCTGGATCGAATGATCCTGCATCTGGCCCGAAGTGCTCGACGTCGTGGTTTCCAGCCTGGGCATTGATGAGAACCATGGTGCCTTTAGGTATGATAGCCCCATCCCATTCAATGTCTGCGGCTGCCTTCCGCGGCAAGCTCATCGAGGAAACAGTGTAGTATCTACCTGCTTCTTTGACTATCGCCTGAGCTCGTGTCAGCAATGGTCTCCTTCGTTTGCTAGCCCGCGCTCACATTAACGTAGGGGACATCTTCCGCTTTAAGAGCGCCCAGCCACGCATCTTGAATGTCCGGGTAGTGACGCTTGATGTCCTCATACGCTCGATCTTGAAACTTCTGTCCTTCCGGCGTAGACAATGATGCAAGACAGCTAGTCAAGGTGCCTGGAATAGTTTCGAAGCCACCAGACACAAGCGACAGGCAGATAGACGAAACTTCGACACCCGTAAGCTTGGTCTCTTCATCTTTCAATATTGCAGCCGAGACACATGGCTTGTCGGTGCCTTCTCGTATCATTTCCCGAACTTTGCTCTAGCACAAACTGTCAGTCGGCCCCGAATTCGGGCTTGACAGACCTACTAGTAGCTCATTGAGGTACTTATCCCTGCGGTCACGCAAAGACTTGCTGCGCTGATTTTTCTCATTGTTTGGCAGGTATCTCAATGCGGGAATATAGTCTTGGAAGTTCTCGGATGCGCTCCTAAGCAGGCTGATTGCGCTCCCCACCTCCAAAATCTCTCGCAGCATGTCATCCCAGACGCTGTCCATTCGTATGCCATAGCACAACGTCAGGGTGGTGTTCAACGCATAGCGCTGCAAATAAGGACGAATGTTCAGAAAGGTCTTGCCACCATCGTTATCTCGAACCACATCTCGCACAATACTATACGTTTCAAGGTCCTTCTCACTGTCAGTGATGTCGCCGGCAGCGTCCAAACGGTACTATGTCGTACAAACATCGGTAAGTACGTTTTCATCGCAGGGCGACCTAGGGTCTGCCCCGCCGCTTTCCGTTTGTTCTTGCAGCTTTCATCCCAAGGTGAACTGCCGATCGTGAAACCCTGGGTTGAAGACACGATGCCATGAAACGTATATAGCGTAGGGCGATCGATGACAGCGGACTGGTGCCCGACCAACATTCTCTTGCAGTCTTCGAAGCTGTTCACGACCACTGCTCGGGTATTGCCTAGACGTATTTGGAATACGGATTTTTTGTATTTCCGCCACCATTGCTAGCAGATGGTCAGACACTAGGATTCTGGACCCAGACAGGAGGATTACGCACTTCGCAGACAGTGGCGTGATCGTCGCCGAGCTCCAGTAAATGACCTGTGACGGGCAAGGCTCCTGGTATCTCGAAGAGACCTTTAATCTTGGGTATATCCGTCTTGATAGAAAGCTGGGAAAGTGTTAGAATATTCCTCTCTTAAGCCCAAGAGCCACGACTTGCACGATAAAGGAACCATAGCAGAATGGCACAGCTCATCACGGCAGTGATGCCGGGCATAACTTCTGAGCGAACAAACATGGTGGTGAGAACCCGCGTCATCCTTTGACAGAGGTAGTGATTCAAGCAGAGCTTCTAATGAGGACAGAAGGGAGCTGTGATATCGCAACAGGTACAGATTGATCTGCACTGGCCTATCGCAGATAGACTAGCGCAGGCGGCGCAGCTGAGCTGTCCCCAGCTCGAGGACAAGGAACAAGCTTTTGTGGGTGTCATCTATTAGACCTTTCGATGAATGTGCATATCATATTCTCTATCACAGTATATCACACTGCTCCTTTGGGTAAATCCATAGAGCCTTTACCAAAGACCGTCTCGCCGTAAGGAGAATCCTCACTGGCTGCCGAGTCTCCATCCGCAATGCCCTGCGTATCATCTTCGACCTCAAGCCAAGTGTCGCTGCACGCGGGAATAGGCTTGATCTTGCAAAGCGCCCAGTAGACCGAAGCAGCAACGATGAACCCGGCAAAGAAGTTCAAATTGTACAAGTAGGTCGCTCCAACAGGTACCGTGACACCTACTGCACCAATGAAGCCCACCAAGTTAGGGAGAATGCCAGCAATGTAAGCAGTGTACGCCCGCCAGCTGACTCCGTAGTGATAGTAGTATGGGCCCTCTTTCCGAGCGCTGTAAAGGTCTCGTGTTTGCAAGTATCCCTTGCGAACGATGTAGTAGTCGGCGCACATAACCCCGGCAATGGAGGAGAGGAATACCGAGTATGCCGAAAGGTAAGTTGTGAAGTTGTTGGAGGAAGACAGTAGGTGCCACGGGCACATTGCCAGACCAATGATGGCGCAAATGTAAGAACCACGTCTGATGTTGATCCACCTTGGAAGGAGAGCGGTCAGATCTGTACCAGCGGAAATGCTGTTGGCAGCAATGTTCGTTCCGAGCTGTGCGAGTGTGAAGGCCGCTGCAATGACGAAGACGCCAAAACGAGTCGCACCCGAGACTCCAGGTTCTTCGAGGAACATTTGCAGCAAGGTGAGTGGCGACCAAATTGGCTCGTCAACATCGAAGATGACCGTCGACGATGAAGAGACGATGATGCCGATGAACGAGGTGATTGCAAAGCCAACCGGAATGGTGAAGAGTTGTGACCAGAGTGCATCTTTTGGACTTCTGGCGAAACGAGAGAAATCTGGGTCGTTGACGATCAGGGCGGCAAAATTGGCAATAGCACTCATAATGCCCTTGACGACAGCCCATCCCAGCGCGCTGCCTTGGAGAGAGCCGCTTTGCTTGACGATAGGTCCCAATCCGTCCGCTCGAACCACCGCCCAAATGAAGAACGCAACACCCGCAGCAGGGACGACAGCTGCCTTGACAGTGAAGAGATGACGGATCTTGTGCACGGCCGGATAGAGGAATGGTAAACTCCCAGCCCAAAACAGGAAATAGCTCACAAAGTCACGAGTGTTGGTCCCGGACGATGCAGGCATAGTGTTCTTGCTTCCGCCGTCACCGTAGTCATCCCAACTAGGCCAGATAGCGCGCAGCATGAGATAGACGCAGGTCCCGCCAATCCAGCCTTGCACGCCATACCAGACACTTGCCATGACCGCGCGGTTGAGTACGGGCCATAGGCCGCCCCATATTCCAAAGGAAGATCGGGCGATGACGGGAAAGCTCAGATGGTATCTCGCTCCAATTCTCCCAGTGAGGACTACGAAGCAAGCGGCGATTCCATAGCCGATCCAGACACAAAGCCAGGACTGCCACCAGGACAGACCATCGACAATATTCGAAGAAGATATCATCCATGTGTCTAGGGATCAAAGTGTCAGCGAACCGAGTTTGGGTAACCAGCGAGGCACAATTCGAGAGGCATACTGATGTTGAACGAGTCGCTGATCCAGAAGAATATGAAGTTCTTGTGCGTCCATACACGCCGTGCTGGCTCCACAGGCTGGAGATCTTCATTGGCCAACATGAGTTGAGCATTGGTGACGCCTGGAGCCGCAGGCACCGCAAGCCTGTCCAGTGTCTTCGACACTTTGGAATTTTTGATCTTCTCCATCGTGATTGACAGGTTGTGACGACGTCTGGAAGGTGTCGAGTCTCGAAGCAAAGGTGTTGCTTCTGAGCAGCGCCAGTGACCGTCTGGTGACGAAACAGGGATGTCGCAGCGGGCACTGCTGGCCACTTGGATCGCGTCACTCATGTGGACGTAGAGTACTTATAAAGGATCGCATCTCGCGTGACCAAACGACCCACGGACTGATGTGCAGCGTAAGAGTTTTCGCGAATGCAACGGAATGATGTGAACGCATGTGTCCGGCAGCAGTCAAAGAAGTTTTCATAGTCATTTTTCCCAATCTCGTTCGTCGTGATGCTACGTGCTTATCAGTAGATAGTCCTTGGCCAGATAGTCTGATAGTTGCACGTGTGCGCGGGATTGTCACCCCGGTTTCCATGACTCGATAAGATCGAGCAATCGCGCCGATGGAGCTTGGCTGATGATCCCCTTCGGGTAAGTTTAGCCCACCTATTACGGCTATGTCCCACGGCACGTATGTGCGAGGCGTGTGTAGAAATCAACGTTCTGATCTTACGTATGAGGTCGCAGACGCTGCATTCTACCATCGTAACCTCAGTTGTGAGAATAGCGTATAATCATATTGACAGATTTTACTTCGAACAACCTGCCGCCATTTCTCCTGTCCATTGTTGTCACCTGATTCATGAACATGCGCTCTTAGAGCATGGGAAAAGCTTGGAATTGCCCCGGCTAGTGCGTCAATATTGTTGTGAGGCTGATCAAAGGTCAGGACGCTGCAAGACAGCACATAGACATGTGTGTCAGCCACCGCTTCCTTTCGAGATGATGCCTCCCACCCGCTGGTGATATTCGCCCTCGATAATGCAGTACATTGACGAAAGTTACCCTTTGCTTCCTCAGCGTACAGTTGGAGAGGGTCTTTGCGACGATGTGCTCCTTTGAGTGGTTGAACTTTGGCTTGTGTTTGACATCGGCCACATGAAATGATCTCTGGCTTGGGTCTGTCCATTGCCGTCCGCTTTGATGTTCAAACGCTTGATTCTGAGCCACAAGGGTTCAATGAAGCTTTTGCATTCATCTTGGGCAATTGGTTGCGAGGCCATAGTTAGCCACACAAATAAGAGGCGCTGCTTGTCAATGAGAAACGCGCCATCCACATCTCGGTTTGAGATCAGAGCCCCTTGAATGGTTCAAGGCTTCCTGATACACAGATGGGACGGTTTAGGTCCGCGGATGCGTAGTAAGCACTTCATTCCAATACCCCGAGATAGGTCTAGAATTGGCTTGAGGTCTCGTAGCTTCACTCAAGGAGCGACGGTGATCGACTGCTTGCTAACCCCATTCTGGAACACGCGATCAGCGCTTCTGCTGACTGAAGCGCTGTGCTTGACGGTACTCCGATGCTCGGAAGGATGAGAAGTCCAGGCTAGACTTGGCTGAGGCTTCGTATTGGGAGCGTACACTCTACCGGGCTACCAGCAAACGGATCGGGGAAGTCTGCGAACGTCGCAGCTCGACCTGATCGCGAGCAGTGAGCTCAAAATGCTTCTCATTGAGCAGCATAACTTTCGTCTCGCCTCGTTGAAGAGTTACTTCGTCGCAAATGTTGCAGGCATCGTGTTGGCGTACATATTCTGCTCGAGCTGGAGCGGAATCGGTTCAGCGAATAATTGATCAAAACCATAGTCTGTGGAGCTATCAGCGAACATGAGCAAATTTTCCCAGTCCGGAGGAAGATTGCTTAGTGCGTCCATGTTGTCCTGAATCGGCGGCAAGGTCATTTTACTTTCTGCCGCCTGCTCGTTGGATATCTGGATCGTCTGCGCCAGCGCAGCGTTCGAAGAGAGGAACTGGGTATAATTCGTGTACCAATCTTTAATCGCCGGTGCGCAGTGCATGATTCGAGCAGGACCGCAGCGCTCATCAATCGCTCTGATCCTTGTGCCACATGTTGCCAGCCTGTCAGCATACTCCGGCAGGGCGAGTATGCTAGCGTCCAGAACGGTGCCGAGCGTGTTGCCGGGCGCAGTAACGACGATGTACAGCTTTGCCAGGACGTAGAGTGCATATGCAGCTCTTGAAGCATACACCAAGCTCGGAGAGGCAACGAGTGCTTTTGCATCGACGTTTATGAAAATGTCAAGAACGGCTTGTACAGCCGCAGTCAGCTCGTACACAGCCGTGATATGATCTTGAGTGACGACTGGAGCCGGGAAATCCGTCAACGAGAGCCTCTCCGCCAAATAAGGTGCCGTGAAGCTCTCCTTGTTCGTTGCTGTGTGCAGGACCGTCTCATGCATGTAAGCTGTTGCCACGTGCTCCCAGAATAGGATCAGTGGAGACCTCAAGCTTTGTGGAACGCCCATTTTCCAATTCAGGATCTTATTTCGGCATGTTTGCACTCTATTCCTTGTTGCAGGATCAGACACGTCGCGATAGACAGCTGTGTTGGTCAAGTCCACTTGCTCTGAGACTTCCTCGCACAGTCGCTCAGCTCTGATATACTGGGCCAGCCACTTATCGGACGCTTCGTTCAGAGGCGTGTACTGCAACATCAGCCGTGCTTGCTCGTGCTGCTCAGTCCATCTCGTAGTGACCTGCTTTCTCATAAACAGGGCCATAGACACGGACAATACATGGCAACCAAGCCAGGCCCGCCAGCCTTCTACCGATTCGTATGATCCTGCATCCAAGCTCAAACCTTTAGAGGGAGGCGCGAGTGGGCCACCTGCGCTGAGGTCATTGGCCATTGCAGACGCGATATCGATGAGCTGATAGACGGCAGCGCGTCGCTGATGCTTCGGTGAACGGTACCACAAGCAGGCAATTTGAATAGCCTGGATCAGCTCAAGCGTCTCCTCGCCGTGGGCTATGGCTCGTGTCGAGAGACAGTTGAGTAGAATCCGAGCGATATCTTCTTGCGTGTCAAGCGACAGGAAGCCAGGGCTAGCGGCATACAAGAACGCCAGGAGTAACGTTGGTTTATTGGCCCTCATTTCGGGCAACGAGCAATCTGCTGGGGCGGGCACCGCTGGAAACAGCGATGCAACCTCCGTAACATAGCGAGTCAGTGTACGTTGCTGCAGCTCGTAGGAGAGGACTTTATCAAGTCGCTGCACGTCGGATATTTCTGTGTTCTGGGTGCCGGGCGAAGACGCACTCGATCTTGGCGTTTCTCCGTCGGACTCCAATCGCCGTTTCTTCGTCCCCTTTCCGCACGGAGCTGACATTTGCGTCGGCGTCGGTGAGTCATCTTGGTTGCTTTGCGATGAAGTGGGAGGAGAAGCAGAGGGCACTTGAATGTGTTGACTCTCGAGCAGTCGTGTCAACTGTGCCACCTGTGCCTCGAGCTCGGCAACACGATCTTTTTGTCGCTTTGGTGCCGTGAGCACACATTCCTTGTTCAATCGCACGCATCTCTCGCACGGCGGTGCCGCATCCTCTGATGCCTGGCCCAGCGAACACCTTGTTGAACATCACATCAGCCGTTCGGGTTGCAGGCCACCACTTTGGTCGGGAGCTCCTGACCACGCACCGGATTTTGATCTTTGAGCAAGCCTCACAGGCTCTGCCGCGTTTCTGCGGCACTCGTGCTGACATGGCCGTCGAGGTGTGCGATGTGTGGCATGACGGAAAAAGCACCGCCAGCTGGGACCGAATGTGTTGGAGGAGAGAGGTCAAGTTTATGCTAAGGCGCAGACGTGGAATAGCGTCATCGGACGACCAATCAGATGTTGGCAACGATCCTGGTAGACTTTTAGGTAACCTTTCTTTGAGGTTCTTTGACCAGCAGAGGGCGTTTTGTAAATGGCCTGATGGTACATATCCTTGCAAGTCTAACTTGAAGTGCTACATTGAACGCTACACGGCAACGCGACTCTTGCGCCATCTGGGGAAGATGCAGTCGCGGAAGGAATTCAATGATGTCAAACACTCCCGCTGCATCGGGGATCCACTCACGCTAGCCTGAGGACGCCCTTCTCAATCACAGCACCATGCCCATGCCTGCTGCGTGACCGCTTCCGGTACATCGCGAACTTTTGCTCCTTTTTCGGTGCCTCGAGGAGCAGAGCGCCCTTGCGAATTCTCGCCGTGTGCTCAAACAGAACGTCAGTATGTCTCTTGTCCATGTCGCGTTGGATGATGATAAAGTCGGGGTCATCCTGTTCACAAGAAGGGGCAGTCGTCAGTGAATAGTTTACAGTAGTGCCGCAGGGATCATGACTTACGCGATCGTAGTGCCATGGCAACTGGTAGTACTCCAACGTTTTGAGCTCGATGTAGTCCTTGTGCACTTTGGGGTACACCGGAGCTCGTGCTGGTGGGTTCCATTCAACCAGAGTCTGGTGTGTGGTCGTCGTGGTGCGTCGATCTTGGCTTCGCGGCCGAGCGTTGACCTCTTTCTGGAACTTCTTGCTCTTCTCCTCGTCCACCATAATCTCGATGGTCTGTTCCGTGTAACCCAGCGCTCTCAAGCGTTTGCGCATTTCCTCTTGGAACGCTTTCTCTTCGTCAGCCTTCTTCTGTTTCTCCTTCTCCTCCTTCTCTTTGCGCTTTCGTTCGTACTCTTCCCATTCACGCTTCTGCTTCTCCTCCTCCTCTTTCTCGCGTCTCTTGAACTCCTCGTACAGCTCTTTGTCTTTCTGCTTCTTCTCCCGTGCTTCACGCTCGATCTTCTCCTTGACGGCACGTTCGGCATCTTCTGCTTTCTTCTTGGCCTCGCGTTGTTTGCGCTCGTACTCTTCGACCGCCGCCTTCTCAGCAGCGTCTTTCTTCTCGCGGTCCAAGCGCTGTTTACGCTCGTACTCTTCCACGGCAGCTCGCTCAGCAGCGTCTTTCTTTTCGCGCTCCAAGCGTAATCTGCGCTCCCAATCTTCCTCGATGCGTTTTTTGCGATCCTCGGCCTCGCGCTCCTCACGCTCTCGCTTCGACTCGGCGGCCAATGCCTCGAGCTTAATCTGATTTCTGAGCTTCTCTTCTTCCAGCCTCCATTGTCTCTCCTGGGAAAGACGTCGCAACTCTTTGGCCTGCTCGGCTAGCTGGTACTCTGCAAGCCCGGCTGTATATGATGGTGCGTCTGAACGACCTCGCGACCGCGATCGCCCATAGCGATGCTCGCTCGCCATGTCAGCCAGTTCAGCTGAAAGTAACCCATCTAAACCATCCGCCAGTCCTCGGCTCCTGCTGCGGCCTCGACCCGCAGGAGAGCCC
>ANSM01006626.1:0-42109 GCA_000347735.1 Cercospora canescens BHU | reverse complement strand
AATCAGCCGAGAGTGACGTAGTGAAGAAATGGCCACTCTGGGCCTCCGTAGCTTGACCCCTTGTCAGCGCGAGAAATCCGCGTGTACCACGGGCTCAAGACCCGCAAGCTATTCGCTACTAAAGTAAACACGACCGTCGCAGACACTCACTTGACCCGGCTCGACAAATTTGCACAACAATGCGAAACACAACTGTCATTTTCCTATGTGCATCCGCAATCTCTAGCATAGCACACGCCGCCCCTGGACCCATAGCCGTCGGGCTCGATTCCATAACAGAAGACCTCCCGCAAAATGTCCAAGATTCCATCGACAACACAGAGTCAATCTCACACAAAGTGCACCGCAAACAAAAGGTATATTCTTCCTCAGAGTCCGAGCCAGTAGATCTCTGGATCGATGACTTCGACAACATCGAAGCAATCCGCGTCGACGAGTCAGAGGACAAGATACGCTCAACTGTGTTGACATCCTCCACGTCCTCAATACATGAGCCAGATGGCTCGCCCCCACAGTCCCCCTGCAGAACCTCTTTCCCTTCAACGGTGACGAGTATAACCCTCCTCGTCAATCCGTCCCGGAATTCTTCACAGAACTCTACCGCACAGGAGCACCCTCTTCAGCACTGCTTCTAGATCTCCTGTCCGGAACCACAGGAACAGTGGTATACCTCGTCCTCGGCGTCATAATGCTCTTCTTCGCCGCTTTAGCGATTCTGAAATCCATGCCGAGGCCGTATAGGATGAGAGTGGGACATCGGAGGGGATTCTCGAGGTACTCACTATAAACAGATTCACAGTCGATCGGTGCAGCACGGTTCCATTGTATGGTCGAGTTTTGAAAAGCCATTGTCTGTGCGAAAGAAAATTCCGTGGGATGCGCGGTTACGTGTTGACTTTGGCTTTGCATGTCCAGGGTGACATTGTGGCAAGGGCAGGTCAGGATGACGACGGCCGCAACGTTGCGTGCAGCATTTGCAGTTCGAAGCGGCGATCCAGTGGTAATAGTGAGAGGAACAAGGCGTGGATTATGGATTGGAGCTGGCCTAGCTGCACTTGACGACAAGACCACCATGTGACCTTGCAGACTTGGCTCGGGAAAACTCCTGCGAGATCCAGTGGCTCCAGGTCAACGGCGGCAAGAAAGAGGTATGAAAAAAGGGGCTGTAAAACAACAGAGGATAGGATGTTCCGACAGATGTGTGGCGGGAGGCAATATGCTTGCGTTCGAAGCAGCACAATCCATGCAAAAATGCGTGTAGCTTACCATGCCGTCTTCACAGACTCACCGCCAGTCGCAACTTATGCACCACAAGATGACTCTCTGCGCTACCTTGTCGAGTCACCTTTCCCTCGATAGTCATATCGCTCCGAGAAGATGATTCTAGCGCTCGAAAGCCCAGGACCAATATGCTCATTCGCTCAAGACAACCAACTTCAGCTCGCCCATGTTCCACTGAAATCTTCTTTATTCGTGGTTCGTAGCAAGACGTGCAACAACCACGTCTTCACTCGCTACACCTGTGAGCTCCATTTCTGACCCTCAGTCCGCCCAAAGAGGGCGCAGAGGAGAGATTCTTGTCAGATCTCGCTTCTCCGGAGAAACTGATCGAATCCACACTGTTGTGGTAGATACGCAGGGCGAAGGATCTGGTCAAGGGATTGCAGGCCGCTAGAACATCTCAGCTTCTTGGAGCTTGCGTCTGAGTTCCGAGAAACGTTCCCTGCATAACTCCATACCAGCTCCAGCTTGGAACATCCAATGAATGAGCCCAGATTAAGTTGCCGCATATGGACGCATTCCAGTGCCCCGCATCAGAACTCAGAGTCTTCAACATTGCGTGTCTTGGCTGGGATCGGACGCCGGGAGTGCGAAAGATTGTGAATCCATCGCAAGAGTGTTCACATATGTAACGCCACTGGACTCGGGAAAGTCAGGATAGCAGAGCGATGAGTGCTTTACAATGAAGAAGCCTCGAAACTCTCGGAAAGCTTGGCACCGCTTTTCAGATCGATGCAGCATGTGTCTCCCTGTGCGGACGCGAGGCTGTGGCTTCCGGCTTAGCTAAAGGGATACTCAATGATTTTGGTAGCATTCTCTGTCGAGCATATTCGAGTTCTGTTGACCAGCGAAGGTGATTTCGTTTGTTTCAATTGTGAGGATGTGGCATATCCCTCAGCAACGGTCGTGCGTCACTCCCAGTCTTCATGTCACATAACCTTATGTCGTGCGATCCTTGCTGCTGGGTGATGTTGCATAGGTCTTTTGAGCCGATTGGAGCGGAAATAGCCCAACCGTCCTCGATCCACTGCAAAGGTTCAAGGTAGCGTGACCTTTCCTGAATGTTCGTGCCATGAAGCAGTTCCTTCAGACAGATGAGTAGACGTCGACTCGTGCTGACCGCCTCCAGGCGTGTCGCAAAGGTCGTCCAAAAGGCCCCAGGAGCAGTATACATCTCACCGACTCGTGCAAGGTGGACAATCCCAGCATCTTACAGTCACATCATCGCTTTCCTAACCTTTATTCGACTTCCTCTTCTTGCCCTTTTTCGACTTCACAGGCACCGGCGTCCCTTCCTTCGACTCCTGCCCCGTCGCATCGCTCTCTTCCACCTCAGAAGCCTTCACCACTCCCACCGTTTCCCCCTCCTGACTCCGAATCCTCTTCGCGGCGCCATCAAACCTCGTGTGCGTACCCACACTCATATTCTCCAATTTCCTCTTCGCGCCCGCCTTTTCCCGATCCTGCCTCTCCTTCCTCTCCCGATCATACCTCTCATTCCCACTCAAACCCGCCTTGATAAACCTCCCTGCGGCATCCTTGTCGAGTCTGTTCTGACTCCCCACGCCTGCCGTCTCGGCGGTTTTGATTTTATTGAAGTACTCTTTCACGCGCGAAAGTTCTTGGAAGATAGGATGCGATTTCGCATCGACGCCGTTGAGGCGGAGGTAGGAGAAGAGGATCGACTCGATAGCGTATGTGGCGAGGACGTAGAGCTTTGCTTTGTCGAGCAGAGGGAGTTTGGATGTGGTTGCGCTGAGAGCGGTTTTTATGATGGGTCGCAGCGCGGATTCGAGGTCGTCGATGTTGGTGATTAGGTCTTCGATTTGTGGTTGTATGGAGTCCATTTCGATGGCGGAGCTGGCGGGTGTTGTGAACAGAAAGGCAGAGTCGCGGGTGTTGTCGCGTCAGTTGGGTTTGGCTGATGGAAATTCTGGCGCCTCGAGACGAGGCAATGGAGCTAGACCCACTCGTGTGCGTTCCAGTTGTGCATGCATAACTTGAAGCACATCACGAGAATAACAAACCCTTACTCTCATACATCCTCATCGTCGCTCATTGCGATTTCGCACACGCTCACCCACCATGGCACCTGCCCAAAAGCGTCGACGGACCTCATCGGCCCCGCAAGCAGAATCTACCCCGTCTCCAGAACACAACAAGCATACTCTCTTCACATCATGGGCCCAGTCCCGCGGCGTCCAAATCAACTCCGTAGCTCCAACTCACATACCCGGCCGCGGCGTCGGCCTCCTCACCACAACCTCCATCAAGAAGAATTCCCAAATCATGTTCGTCCCCGAAAAAGCCATGTTCAAACCTCTCTCCCCCTCTACCAAACCCAGATCCTCCAACCAACCCGATCCCACCTCCCCCCAAGCCCAACTCGCAATAAGCATAATGTCCGCCTGCCAAGCCCCCTCTTCCCCCCACAATCTCTGGCAAACCACCTGGCCGACACGCGAAGACTTCGAAAGCAGCATGCCGCTCTTCTGGTCCAAACGGCTAGCTTCCCATCTGCCGCCATCGGTGCAGCAGCCGTTGGAAAGGATGCGAGAAGACTACCAACGGGATCTCAAGTCGATGCTACGGTTGCATCCGGCCTGGAAAGAACGGGAGTTCCAATACTACTGGGCGATTGTGAATAGCCGGAGTTTTCATTTCAAGCCTCCGGGAGCGAAGCCCGGGTTTATGGTGTTGTGTCCTTTTATTGATTATATGAATCATGGACCGAGCGGGACGGGAGTCATTGTGAGGCAGACGCCGAAGGGGTATGAGGTGATTGCTGATAGAGACTATGGTGAGTACAAACAAGGTTTATATTTCATATCCATAATTTCATTATGTAGGCGACGAGGAGCTCGTCTGGTGAATGAGATGTAGGTGAGCTATGCATTCCGCATTCAGTCGGTGGCAAGTGGCATTTTCAACTGACATTTCTGTTGCTAGAACCCAACACCGAAATTCTCGCCACCTACGGTGCACACCCCAACGATAAACTCCTGGTGCATTACGGGTTTGTGCACTCTTCGCAGCCAGATTCGCCTTCGGACGATGACGTTCGTCTCGATCACGTCCTTGATCCAAAACTCTCTCGCAACACCAAGTCTCAACTCCAAGACGTTGGATACTCAGGCTCGTATACCCTATTTCCCGCCTCATCACATCGCGTCCAACCTGAAATCTGCTTCAGGACTCAAGTCGCAGTGAGAGCAGAATTGCTCACGGCGAATGAGTGGGAGTATTTCATGCTGAATGGCGAAGATATGACGAGTGATCAAAGCGGAAAGGTCAAGGGATGGCTGAGGCCGTTGTTGGAAGGGTATCGTAATCAGGCGAGGGAGAAACTAGTCGAGTTAGGAAAGCTGAACCCGGAGGCAGGGAGTGCGGAAGCGGGTGCGGGCTTTTGGCTGAAGACCAGGTGGGAGCAGATTGAGCAGGCGCTGGACGCCTTCCTCATTCTTAAATAGAGCTCCGATCCGATTGATGTCTTTTCAGTTTGCTGTGTGTACGGCTCGGGAATTCGTTTATCGTATCGGTCGCGGTCATGTGCCATGATGCGAGTGCTCGTCGCACCTCCAGGAGAGAGGTGCCGTAATCTCGAGAAATTTCGTCCCCGTCTCCGATCTCTTGCCAGCGCTGTAGTCTTCCCGCATGGACTAAATGCTTCAATGGAAGTCATACCATTTGCACAAAGCAGGACCTCGTCACTCCATCAAATGCGTTAGCGTCGTATCCCGTCAGCCACAAGTGTCGCAGCCAACCCAATCAATCCTCATTCAGCAAATCGTCCAAATCATCATCATCCCACCCACCCTTCCGTCTCTGGACGACAACCTTTCCCACCCCACCTGATCCACCACCCTGCTCCTCTTGCTGCTTCGCCACCGCCCCCAAAATATCCTTCAACTGCTCCTCTGTCACTCGCTGTCTCAACTGCCCGCTCCTCGCGAGCATAATCAATCGATTCTCCACATCTTCCGCGCGTTGCGCATTCACCATTCGAATGCGGTTCAGGCGGTCGGCAGCGAAAGGTTCGAGGATTTGAGAAAGGATCGATTGTTTTTGTTCCGCGGCGGCGCGTCTGAGTGTACAGTGTTAGAATCGAGGTCAAGGGACGAGGGAGTGGAGTGTGTTACTTTTGTGAGTCTTCTTCGGAGTTGCCGCCTACGGAGGAAGGACCACCGCCGGCTCCGCCTTGGGATTGTTGAAGTTGTTGGAGACGAGCTTGTCGGATTGCGTCGAGGTCGGCGTCGGACATGGTGGGCGGTTCCTCTTTGGGTTGAGTAGTGATCAGAGTCTGTTGTTGTGCATGAGCAAGTGCGGGACAAGGTCGAAGTGGGATGAGATGTGATGCCTGAGGCAATATTCGTTCAGCCCAACGCGCAATCGCGAATTGTTTGCTAGCGACGTGCACCTACATTTGGTTTCGCAAATCTTTCGTGTTGATCGTGATTCTATGGATATAATCAATGATACAAGGATTCGAGATCCGATCAAAATCGACATTCGTCGCTCTGCGCTGAGTCAGATTGTGTCGCCTCACATACCAACTGGCCTTTCGCGCGAATTTCATCTGGGAGTGACGTGACTTTCGTTCCGATGAGAAGATTTGAAGCATAACGACCAGTTCATATATCCACATCAAGTGCCAGTCACATCGTCGAGTCTGGAGTTGTCGCAAAGCGGGCGTCACCAGCTGAACAACTGCGGTACATTACGACCCACTCCTGAGCACAATCTGCATTTCGTCCATGGGCAGGCATGATGTTGCTAGACACGGTTGCTATTCGTCATCACTTCAATCAAACGATTTACCGCAATGGGTCAACCATAAACAACCGTGTCCAACCAAGTATGACCACGACCCTCTGGTAGACAAGTCGCTGCCATGGACAACCAAGCGTATAATTTCATGAGAAATATATATGGTCTCATATTCTGCTTACTCATCGAACTCGGAAGCCTCTATAGCTCAGTGGTGTAAGTTTCACCCCAGTTTACAAGCAACCCCAAAATATCCACTAACAGAACTTCAGAGAGCGTTGCACTTGTACCTCAAGCCTATGCAAAGGTCGGTTGTTCAATCCAGCCTGGAGGCATTCCTTTTGGCCCGTTTCTTGAAGTACAGACATCGTGGTCTTCGTCGTAAGTCGTCGAAAGTGGCAAAATCCGATTCTGGTGGATTTCGGGCCGAGGGGTCCAACTTTTTGCCCCAACGCCAAGAATGTCGGACGATCCGAGGCTCAGCTTTCAATGAGGTGTTTCAGACGATCATGAAAGTGGTTCTGTAAGGTGTTGTGTCGCGTTCTGACATGATTGTCGATGCATTTATCTTTTTCTTCGGCATGTCCGAATGTGGTGATGTGCCGAATTTTGGATGCCTCAGGCTTCAAGACGCCGGCCTGCTGGTGTGCCCATGCGCCCAACGTTCGCGCAACGCGACTTGCGATACGGCAAGCACTGTGCAGACTGGAAGTTAATGCCAGAGATTGGTGATATTCGATTCGAGACTGATTGAGAGGCGAGTGCATGCTAAGAATTGCCCTGCCGAGTCGGCGACGTGAATGAACAAACCTACAGCGACACTAAATGACGGAAGCCTAAGAAGCAGATGCGCACGACGAGGATACCTGTGCAGTAAAGTAATACAGCATCTTGAGGCAGCGGGAGGTGAGTATTGTAATGTTCGATTTCGACAAATCACAGGCCTTGGAGCGCTGGTTTAGTCTAAGCAAAATTACCTTCCAATGCGACAAGATGCTGTACTTAGAGTATTGAGCTCTTTCTAGCCATCCGTACTCTGCCAAATTTATCAAAATCCATCATCACAATATCGCACTCGACACATCCGCAGAAATCTTCAACGCATCCTCAAACGGGCCCCAAGTCATTCTTCCGCCTCCACATTCGGTTCCAACGCCAAATTTCAACCCGGGCGATACCTTCTCAACAGCCTCAATCATCTGCCTGGTCAACTCTGGTTTGTGCTCATGCACGACGCCCAAGTACAATTCCGTGCCGTCTCTCTCGAGCAGGGGACGCAATTCATTCAGCGGGGCCAAGTATTTGTCAAGGCCGACTTCAGGTCGTTCGACGGCAGATTTTGGCACGGGCATGTGGGTGTAATTTATCTTGCGCGGCGCAGCGTTCGCCACCATGATTTGTCTCTCGACGACGACGGCGAGAGATGCTGGTTCGTGCCAATGCCTGTGCTCGATGTCGCCTAATCCCGCTTATCAGTCAGGGTCTTGGTCGTTGGCAATCATGATTTACCATAGCAGTTGTGCAATCCAAGTTCCACATCGTTGTCGACCTGGCTGATCAAGCGAACAATGTAATCAGTTTGGTACTGCTTCACATCACCTTCCCACCAATGCTTGAACCATTCGAGTCCGTTATCTTTCGCGACGGTGTTGGGATTGGTGGCTTCCCAAAAGGCGGTATCTCCCGCGATATCTATTTGTATGGCTAGGTCCTCGTGCGGGATGGCATCCTGCAGGTTCCGCATTGCGCGGAGCAGAGCTGTTTCATAGATCGGCTCGATCCGAGCCTGGAAAGCTTTCTGCACGAAAGGGAAAATGGTATTTGCTGGGGTAGGGATGCAGACCTGCAGCCGAACTCCCTTGGGAATCACTCCTTCGTCCCGGAGCCTCTTGAAGACTGCATAACTTTCGATGGCGGCCTTATCATAGCCCGTCTCCAAGGTCGTCTGTTCAATGGCTTTGATCCCTTCGTCAATCTCTTCCGAAGTGAACTCGTCACTTTGGATGGGACCATTGACCACTCCGTCATTCACCCAGCGGGTCTTCATAGGCGGGTATGCATTGAACACATCGGCTTGCCACGTCGTAAACATGCTCCGAGAGCCGGTCTCGCCATCAGGAATCCGTTTCAGCCGTCCTGGGAGGGCGGCAAGACATTGTCGGAATACTTCTTCTGTGTCAGGGAGGGGAACACTACCCACCAGGTGGCAACCAAGAACCTGCGCCATTGTGGTGGTGGCAAGTGGTGGCGGCTGCTGTCGGATGCGAGCGTGCCGATTCGGTAGAGCACGACGTATGGATCGGAATTGTGTGGCAGACTCCCCTCTTGTGCAGTTCCGATGCACAACAAGGTATACCGAAGTCACGTATGCGAGGAAGTGGCATGAGGGAGCTCTTTGCCATGGCAGCGGCCATCTGGCCACTGCACACTCCAATTGAAGGAGTATCTGCGGCGCAGCGGCAGTCGATCGCCTATGCAGCTAGCGACGCCGTCTCCTAGCTTTACACCCTGTCAACGTGATGACAGTGGGAGTCCGCCAACTGTCGAGCGCGTGGGCAAGAGACTTCATCGCGGGCATATCGTCGTGCTCAAATGCCTCATGCACGCTCGAAACTGGACAAATCGGCCGCGCCCACTGCTCCGATGGAAAAGCTGGTCCCAGAACAAGCCGTGGGGAAGAGTCGACGCTCTGCAGCTCGCGAGTCCTCAGCACATCAGGGTGCCGTGGTGAGTGGGCTGGACTCGGCAGACAGTCGCTGGCTTGGCGGTCGTGTTTTCATGTCCCAAGGGGAGAGTCTGGGCCGGCAGCGGTGTCAAATATTGACAAATGCTCTTCAACATCGCGGACTGCCGGGCTCTGAACTATTCGTGGAGGAGGTGATGTGGTGCCGACATGTCAAATCGATTGTGTCCTGCCCACGGTAACTCACGACTGGCTCCGATCGGCCGCAACGCCCTCGGCACGCTAGCTCCGGCGCACTCCCTTAGCTTCCAGACACGATGTGGGCGCTGTAGGTGACTGCTGTGGGAAGCTTTCCAGGCTGGCGAACGAGCGACCATTGACAGCTTGCATCGGCACGGCAAAGGCTGCCACTGTCATTGGGATGGTCGGAACTGTGAAGACCTCCGCCACCAACATGTGCCGACGGGGCTCGAGTGCATCGAGCATTTATGCTACGACACCGGCGCCCCTGCGACCCACTGCATCGTAGCATATGTAGCGGAGCCTGCTGCGAATTGCTGAGAGCCTCCATCTACGCGCCACCTCTCTCGCCGAGGCAGACTCCCCGACTACAGCACAGTACACAGTAACGCGCACCAGAATCATGGAAGCCGACGATGCGGTCGACCACGACAGCACGTTTGGCGGCGATCGAGAGTCCGTGGCAAGCAGCAGCACCTCCATGAGCAGCGCCGTCACCAGATATCAATACGAGAACGGGCGTCGATATCATGCCTATCAAGCAGGGAAGTACTTCTTCCCCAACGACGAGCAAGAGCTGGACCGGCAAGATTTGGAACATCACAATCAGAAATTACAGCTGGACGGGAAACTACACGTGTGTCCTTTGGTGGATGACCCAAAAGAGATTCTCGATCTCGGCACAGGCACGGGAATATGGTGTACGTAAAGCAGTCACCAAGACGAACCCGCTCCCAGATAATCAGCAACCGTGTGAGTGCCGTGGTTCATTGACGACCACGGGCATCCATTCGATTGCAGGAGATACTCGGAACACATGCTCACCATCTATCGATCGCTTTAGGTATGGAAATGGCGGACCAGTATCCCGACTGTCAAATCATAGGAACCGATTTAAGTCCTGTACAGCCAACCTGGGTGCCACCCAACTGCCGCTTTGAGATCGACGATTTCGAAAATGAGTGGACATTTGGGAGTAATCGCTTCGACATGATCCATCATCGCTTCTTGGTCGGCCATGTATCCGACCCTCCCGAATTTTACAAACGAGTGTTCAACGCGCTGAAGCCGGGAGGCAGTGTCGAGCTGGCGGAGCTGGAGCTTGGCACATTCTGTGATGATGGCTCGGTGCCGTTAGACTCTTCCATCGTACAATGGGGCGATCTCCTGAACGAAGCGTTCAAGAAAATGGGTCGGATACCACCCACCGCAGAGCAGTACAAAGAGCTGCTGGAAGAAACGGGGTTCGAGAATGTCCATGCGGAGGTCATCAAGAGACCTTCTAATGACTGGCCAAAGGATCCAAAGTGGAAGGAGGTGGGCCGATATAGCTGCTTGAATTTCCTTGAGGGCCTGGAGGGGTTTACCGTCGCTCCATTTACGAGGATCCTGGGTTGGAAGCTGGAAGAAGTGCAGGTCTTGATGGCTTCTGTGCGCAAGGATTGGGTGAAGAGAAAATACCATGCTTACCATAAAGGCATCCTGGTGTATGCGACAAAGCCTAAACTGCCGGCGCAGTGAGATTATGATACACATCGTGCGAAACGAGATGTTGAGTAATGCCCTCCGATGGGCCAACGCAGCAGTGGGCAATACGCTTTTGAGCTCCATGCGGTCATGGGCCCAGCATCCGCGATGGCCCTTCGCACATCGACGCAAATCATCCAGCAACTTCAACTCTGTACAATGTTGGCAAGAGGGGCGCTGAGAAAGCGCGTCGCAAAGCTGGTGTTCGATGCTGCTCCTCATCTCTGTCACGTTGTTTCCCTTGCCAAACGCCGCACGCCAATTCTTCCATCACCTCAAGCCCGCTTTGCTTGTTGCACTTCTTTGCACGGGTTCAGACCGACCAGCTACTTTTTTCTTCGATGCGAACGTGGACGTTTCAAGAGCAGGACGCAGTCGGGGACTAGCCAGATCTCAACTTCCCGCTCGGCAGTTTGCTGACTAGCGACAACCGAGAACACTGGGAGCAGACACAACAGAATGCGCATACAGCCTGCTGGAATAGGATCCCCGAACACGCCTCAAGAGACCTGGTTTCGGGTGGGCAGAAGTGGGCGGGCGTCCCGCAGACATCAACCGCCATGGGTCCCAATATTTCGCTCATTCTGCCCCCACCTCACCCCATGGAACAATGCCACGCGTTTAGCATCGGCATAAGCTTCAAGTCTGCTAGCGATCAGAACAGACAGAGACTGTCCATTTTCGCGTCTTGGCTTGGTGTATTCCTGTCCGAAGCGACACGGACCGAACCCACTGCAAACATCCCTATGCCAGGCGCAGAGAAAACCAGATAGTCTCTCAAATGAAGCGTACAAGTTCCATATTTGGCCCTGTCTGGACATGCGAACACCCGCCGGCGCTGTCGCATCACGGCGATAAACCACGTGTCAGATGTCAGATCACCGACGGCCCGTTGAACGCCAAGAAAAAGTTCTGTATGGCGTGCTCGACCCAACAACCCAATCGAATGCCCAGACTAGACACCAATCCCTTGTTTTCCGCGCACCTGGTAGCAAATCGAATCAACGCCACTGAAAATAGTTGTGTGCTCGTGCCTGCCGAGACATATCATGTTGTCAATTCTCCGTAGGGTTTTAATGATGCCACCGATGTCGAGAATGGCGACTATGAGTCCGTCCTAGAACATAAGGAAGACGTACACTCGCCACTATTGCAGTGTTGTTTATTCGTGTCCAGAGACTTCCGCCGGGATTGGTAGGTTACAGCACACCAGCGGCCTGGACGTCTATCTGCAAAGGCCAAGATGGGCATTCTCGATTGGCACCGGAAGAGCGATGGCTCTACTGCGGCGGAGGACAGCAGTATTGATCACTCCGGGAGAAAGGTCTATGGCACTGTCAACGAAGCTCGTAAGTGTTTGCGGACTACCTCTTGCATCGTGCTTTTACTGACATGAAGCAGAAGATGAATCAGGCGTTGCCCAACAATCGAAACGACAAATCGGTGTTGTCTCCGCGGCCTTTTTGATCTTCAACCGCATGGTCGGCACAGGCATCTTCGCGACTCCTTCTGGTATTCTTTCGCAAACTGGCTCGGTCGGTCTGGCGCTTTTCATGTGGTTTGCTGGGATGTTGATCGCAGCTGCTGGCATGGCTGTGTACTTGGAGTTTGGCACGGGGATTCCCAAGTAGGTTGTGCTAGTTCCTGGTCTGGAGAGAGGGCAGCTGACACGAGACAGGAACGGTGGCGAGAAGAATTATCTGGAACACGTCTTCCGAAAACCAAAATTCCTCGCGACGGGTCTTTACACTGGTTATGTGATCCTCCTTGGCTGGGCAGGCTCGAACTCTGTTGTATTCGGCGAATATATCCTCACAGCTGCGAACGTCGAAGTCAACCGATGGAACCAGCGTGGTGTCGGTCTGGCCTGTATCACATCCGCATTCTTGATCCACGGCCTGGCGCTCAAATGGGGGTTGCGACTGCAAAACTTGCTCGGCACGATCAAATTGATCATCATTCTCATCATCGTCGTCTCTGGCTGGGCGGCTCTCGGCGGTGCCATGAAGGCAGACAAACCCAGCCCAAGCAACTTTACAAACGCGTTCGAGGGCACGACTGGCTCGGCATACGGCATTGTCACGGCGTTGTATAATGTGATCTGGAGCTACATTGGATACAGCAATGCCAACTACGCCCTGAGCGAAACCAAGAACCCGATCCGGACTTTGAAGATCGCAGCTCCGACTGCGCTCATCCTGGTTGGTGTTCTCTACATGCTCGTCAACATTGCCTACTTCGCCGCGGTCCCCAAGGACGAAATCCTCGCATCCAAGCGCATCTTGGCAGCGACTTTCTTCCGCAACATGTTCGGTGAGTCTGCCGAGCGCGCCATGTCAGTCTTCGTGGCACTCTCCGCCTTCGGCAACGTCCTCTCCGTCATCTTCTCTCAAGGCCGGTTGGTTCAAGAACTCGGACGCGAAGGCATCCTCCCCTTCTCGCGCTTCTGGGCGAGCAACCGACCGTTCAATGCACCATTGGCAGGTCTCTTCGAACACTGGCTCGTGTCGGTCATCATCATGATGGGCCCCCCTCCCGGCGACGCTTACAATTTCATCCTCAACGTCATCAGCTACCCGCTCGCCATCGTCAACACGTTCGTCGCGCTCGGTCTCATCTGGCTCTACCTCCACAAGCAGTCCTGGAACTGGAACCCTCCGTTCAAAGCCACGCTTCCCGTGGCCATTTTCTTTTTCCTCAGCAACGTTTACCTTGTCGTCGCGCCGTTTGTGCCGCCGACGGAGGGGAACAGCATTTATGAGACGCTGCCGTATTATTTGCACTGTGTCGTTGGCTGGGCGATCATCGGCGGCGGAGGTGTCTATTGGCTTGTCTGGGCGGTCATTTTACCCAAGGTGGGGAAGTATGAGCTTGTGAGGGAGGAGTATACGGATGAGATTGATGGGTGGACGAGATATCATTTTATTCGGAAGAAGTTGGCGTGAGGCTTTCGATAGATGTTCAGAATTGGTTTCCCAGTTAAACGGCTTTCTTCTCTTCGCGACGAGCTCATCGTGTGGTTGAGACAGACGTGCGTCGAGAGTTTTGCTTTGAAGCCTTCAGACTCCGAAGATGCAGAACGTTCTGTCCTGGTCTGCATTGTGCGGTTGTTCGTTGTCACGAGCAACACTTCAACCCGAGGCATCGACTTCCTCCGCGCTTCCCGTGCCATTTCGAAGACTCCTCACTGTGAGAGTGAGCACCATGTTTCAGGATGCGAATTGGGTCTGGGATGATTGGCTTTCTCGAACATTGGCCAATCAAATCTGGCAGAGCAACACCAGATCCTTCCCCCGCCGCCGACCTCATCTCAGCACGTGGCAGGATCTGGCTCTGCTTTGCTGACAATCTCGTGATCTCCCTCACGGCGGCGTTGTAGGTGTCTGCTGCTTGCATGCTGTCGCAGTCGCGGTTCAATGGTAGGCGCTGACGATTTTGCTGTCACGACATTTCCTACTCTTTACGATTGCACTGACGAGATCGCGAAATGAGATGCGCCACGCTGCTGGCGGCTGCGAGTCTTGCACTGAATGCACGCTGCGCAGTCGTACGAAAGAGAGCAACTACTGATCATGCATGGGAGCGCCGATCGCTGGCTCCGAGAAACCGGTCTATCAAGCTCCACATTGCCGTGCGCCATGCCGATGATGGAGAAGCGATAGAGCGGCAGCTTGTGCTCGCGTCCGATCCACACAGCGCAAGCTTCCGACAACATGTTTCGGCCGACGAAGCAGCGCGGCTATCGAGTCCTGCGCCAGAGTGCGTTGGCGAGGTCGAAGAATGGCTTCGAGAGCACGATCTGTTGGACCAGGCTTCATTCTTCGCCGGAATCTTCGAAGTCGACACCACAATTCGACAAGCAGAGCTGCTGCTGAATACGACCTATTCCACTTTTTCCGATGGTCTGAGAGATGTCCATCGTGCAGAGGTCTATCATCTTCCACAAGCTGTGGCGGATTGCATCGACTTTGTCACACCGACAACGAGCTTCCCGCGCCCTGCGGACGCAAAGCAAGTAGACTACGCCAAGACATTGCTGAGAAGATCTCGCGATGTTGTAAAGAGACAACAAAATAACACAGATTGCATGGGCGCCGATGACCTGGTCACTCCTTCCTGCGTCTGCCGAATCTATGATATCAGCTTCGACGGCTTGAACTACACCGCCCAACCAAATCGAACCACTTTCGCGGTCTACGCAACCGAAAGCGCTTCATTCAACAATTCAGACCTCCAGGCTTACCTGCGAGACTACAATCCACCTGCGGCTCAAGCCAGTGCAAGCTACGAACTCGTGGGATCTGATGGTGTATCTGACCCTGGCATCGCAGCCAAATTTGAGACATCTTTAGGCACACAAGCTTTCCTCGGCCTTGCCTATCCTGAAGTCCAGCACGGAATCTTCTACAATTACGGCGGGGTCTTTGGCCCAGAAGTAGGTCAGACTTACGACAACTTTGTCACTTTCCTGCAACAACTCCTCTCCAACGAGACTGTCCCATCCGTGGTGAGCATCACAGAATCCGCAAATGAGAATCTTTTCGACCCGGACTACGCACGAAGGCTCTGCCTCATGATGGCACAAATCGGAGCTCGCGGCGTGAGTCTTCTCTTTTCCTCCGGCAACAACGGAGCCAATGGCCAAGACGCCGGAGGCGAGCACAAGACAATCTTCGAGCCCAAATTCCCCGCCAGCTGTCCTTGGGTCACGGCAGTAGGCGGCACGACGAACATCGGAGACGAAGAGGCTGCTGTCAACGGGACCATCCCAGCGACTTCGAGCGTGGCCATCACTGCCAGCGGCGGAGGTTTCTCGAACCTATTCGCGAGACCACAGTACCAGGACGATCAAGTGCGGAACTATTTGGATCAATATATTCCCAAGACGTACGAGGATGAATCCGGATTCAATTCTTCTGGGAGAGGATATCCCGATGTTGCGGCTTTCAGCACGCAATATCCGACTTTCGTCGATGGGTTCATGTTACCCATCGGTGGAACTTCGGCTTCGACGCCGACGTGGGCCGCTGTGATCAGCTTGTTGAATGATTATGAGGCTTTTCATGGGAGGCCGCCGCTGGGGTTTTTGAATCCTTGGTTGTATAGTTTGAATGGCACGGGATTGAAAGATATTGTGAAGGGTGGGGAGAACGTGGGGGCTTGTTCGGCGGTGCAGGGTTGCACGCTGCCGAAAGTACTGGGTTATAATACTACGGAGGGTTGGGATGCTGTTACTGGGCTGGGCAGTCCGAGATTCAGGGAGTTGGTGAGAGCGCTGGATGGCGGAAGGAACATGTGAGTTGTGACACGTCCTCTGATCTTGAGGGCTTGGCTGACTTTGATCGCAGATCCGATGGAGAGTTTACTTCTGTTGTGAGTAGCGCTGCGGCAGCTATGACTGCGACAGCCACCACGAGTGCTGGGCCCGCGACATCCAGTGCTGCAGCTGCGCGTCTTCATGAAGGCAGTGTTCAAGCAGCATTATTGGGTATTGGCGCTTTGGTTGTAGCTGTCGCCTAGCAAAAGACTAACCCATGCACAGTCACGCAGATACGTGTGGTGAATAACACAAGACTTGTCCTTGAGCTACTTTGCACTAATAGTTGCTTCTGAAGCTGCCCGATACACGGTGATGCCTACTGCAGCGAGAGTCCCATCCGGTTTGTCGTCACATGCTAATGCCTCACAACCTCAGAACAGACTCCATGACATTCATCGCCATCTACCTCCTCGTGCACCTGCAGTAGAATCTTGGACCATCTGGAGGCGTTCCCGCGACGCACCTCCCACCACTGAATTGATCTGATGTCGATTGGCAGTAATCACTGCACACTGCCTGACAGTATGGACTGGTCGTGACTGATCAGCATCGTGTGATTTATTCTCTCATGAAGTTGGTCAGTTGTGGGGTACTTTTCCTTACCCGTTATCGCGACATCGCGGATTGGTGCAGCCTTGAGCGCTCGCGAGGCCGACTGCGGCGGCCAGGGCGAAGATGATGTTGAGTTTCATGCTGATGCTTTCGCGCTGGGGTTTGAAGGAAGATTTATCGTTTTGTTATTACACAGGTGGTAAAGCAAGATTTCTGTTTCACGCACGGCTTCCTCTCCATATCACGGAGGGAGACAATACGGCTTTTATACCCGCTTTCCATGACATTTCCACGCGATCGTCGTCCAAGAATCGATGACACCCCGCGTTCCACATGTGCGTGTCGTCTAGCACGACGTAGGTAAAGTACGAACTTTCCGGCTACCTATACCAGTCCAGGACAACGACTTTGCAGATCTTCGAGATTGAACATAGGGCATCCTTTCTAAGAAGAACACGTTGTTTGACTAGCAAAGGCCATTGGATTTTGAATGACCCCTCTTATACTTATTGGCACGCCACGTTCATTGACAAGAAATCTTGGCTCGCTACTATAAGCTTGGAAAAGGCAGAGAGGTGATGATCCGAAATCGGCAAGCGCAATGATGCCACGAGCGCGCACGTGGTTGAATTCTGATTACAGTTTGCATGCTAAAGTATGTTGATGCTATATTGAGGCTTTCGTTGGCCATGCATAGCCACTTGTACGGGAAACCTAATCAGATATGGACGTTTTCGGCAAATGAGAGTGAAGAAATTGGCTCACTGTGATTCAATGATGGGCAAGACATTCGAGCGGCAAAGTCATTGCTAGTTGCTACGGAGGTATGGCATGCATATAGCTGACGAAGACGTCGAAGATGGCGCTGCAGTGGATCATCGGCTCGTCGGCAAGGCAAGAAGTGAAGGATCGTGCATCGCCGATACATATCTCACGGGCTCGTCGCCTGAGCATCGTAACTGACAACATCGCAATTCCAACACGCTACCTGCAACACTGCAAATTACATACGCTACAGCGGACACCAGTATGATCCCGGAATCATCATAAAGGGAAGTTCACGTTAATGTGGTCCGCCTATGTCATCACACCATCATCCTCCTCTTACACAAATACTCATAATCCGGCAACGCCTTTTCCACTTTCTCTCTCAAGCGCTGCGCTTTCTGCTCCCCGAACTTCTCCGCCCACACCGGCATCATCTCCTCGGGCGAACCCGCCGTCGAGCCCAACTTGTCAGTCGTGATTCCCCTCGAAGCATCCAAACTCGACAACATGATCCGCATGTGCGCTTCCTTGTTCTTCAACTCATCCGGACTCGCCGGATCCCATTCATACCGTAACTTCTCCGGGTCGAGACCGATCTGCAGCGCGAGCTTCTGCGTGATGGGTCTCGTGTTGACGATGAGATCGTCGGCGTCGACGACGATGGGGCGCACGCCGTGGCTGACGTAGAAGTTGTAGAGGGAGCGGTGGAATTTGTAGGTGGTGTTGGAGTCGATGGTCGCTTCTTTGGAAGAGTCGGTGGAGTTCTTGGTTAGGCTTTCGGCGCACTCTTCGAAGACGTTGGTCATGTTGCGGAGGGCGGATTCGAAGACTCGGATGGGATGCCGGATGAGAAAGACTGGTCGCCAGGAGAGAAGGTATGCGTCTGGGAGGACGGTGTCGTTGAGTTCGGAGTAGAGCGATTCGTAGCCGGGGACTGACCAGCGGAGAGGAGCGGCTTGGGGTTCGCCGTTCTCGGGTGCGCCGTTGACGAAGCGGGAGAGGGCTGTTGGTTCGACAAAGGTGTTGCAGTGCTCCTTTGTGAAGCCGACTTGGACGTCATTGTCGAATTGAGTATCTTCTTCCAGCTTTGCGATGCTGTTTGTGAATAATTCATGGATGGCAAGCTTCTGTTCGTCGGTCCAAGCCTCGGGAGCATTGTCGATGGTGTGTTCGTTTGCATGGTGAACCATGGCGCCGAGGAAGTGGTATCCCCCATGCTTGACATTTTCTTGCTTGTCGAGCGCCAAGACCCTCACAAGTAGGTTGGAGCAAGATCTCGGGATCGTAATGAGCATCGAGCGTCGTGGTCCACGGTGCTGTGTACCGTTTCGGGCCGTCGCTTCATCGCCTATGGACATGGTGGCTGCTGCTTCTTTCGACTTCACTTCTCCAAAATCAGTAGCAAGAGGGTCACTGATTGGTTGTAGAGAGACTGACGTGCTCGGCAAAGATTTGACGTGATCGAGGTGCGAAGGAAATATATATGGACGTCTGCATCGGCGCTATCTCTGGTGCGCTCAGCTGCAAGAAAATCCACACACCACGAGCCCTGGCAGCTGCCTCTGACGCTCCACAGGCCAGGTGCCACATGGGCGATACTACTACACAGTCCTCCATTTTGACTCACGGAAGGCCCCAGAGTTCAATTGTCAGCGGTGTCGATCGCTTCTTAAACCAGCAGGACCGCCGGCATCCTATAGACGCCTGATCTCTATGGACCGAAGCCTATTGCAACGATTTGCTGCTATCAGATTGAAGCCTACATCCTGGGAAAGCGGCAGAGCTGAGGGGTAAAGCCGTACAACTGCATCATCCTGCATTGCGAACGCACGTAGCCGATTGTTTCGGCAAAAGCGCACAACGCAAAGGCACGCGTTGCACGACGTGAACCCACCGAGTGGCCACTGCCGACACTCGTGAAACGTCTGAGCTGTCCTGTGAGTTTTCAGCCCTCGTCTTGAATCCTGCCGAGGATGAGCTGGGAGCGGTGGCTGTTCTGGAGGAAGCGCAGAGCCCTAGTGATGATGAGTCTCCACAGGATTCTCAGGCAACCCAGCACGATTTGAGCTGCTCTTCAGCTCTGTGCTGACGGTCACTGGATGTGATGGAACTCCATCAGCAGGTTTCCGATCCGTATAACAAAGTCGTGGTATGCTGTGACAGTACTCTTCGACGTCTTGGCCCACGTTGATCTTCTGTCGCAAGCGCCGGACGAGTTCAGCATCCGAGACCCGGCGGCGGTGTCGCACTTTGGAAAAGTCCGTTGACGACGTCGTGACAAGTCCACAATGAGATCAGAAGCAATTTGTTTGTGTCAGGAGAAGTCGACAGAAGGACGAGAAACGAGAAGGTGAGGTTAAATGGTTAGACTTTGCATGGGTGCTGCTGTCGGTGAGACATTTTCATCTTGTCCATGATCTTGGCGTAAGCTGAGGAAGAATTGCGACGTTCCGAGATCCATGAATGCATTGCTGCTTCTTCGCACTCTCAAAGGCTCCTTCGATCCAAATCCCCTCTGGCTCTACACACGAGCGGATCATTACGATGGTCTACGAATTAGGCCTACCGGTGTATTGACTACTTTGTATTTGGACGCATGCACACCGCCCTTCACTCTGCCGCCCTGTTGTTCAAGGTCGTACTGGCCTCGAGACATGCAACCATACCCGCTTACACTCGATGATCGAGGTAATAGGCAACCGCAATCCTGCCGTAAGGATGCGTCGGTGAAGGATGTTGTGTAAACACACATCGTCATTGAAGTGGAGCGAGCAGGCGAGCCTTCTGTCTTATCACCCCCTCGCATGTTCAGTGTCAGCTATCTCAACGCGATCATCTCACTCCAAGCTCTGTGGCATGTCGCTGCCAATAACAAAAGTCGACCAGACACCTGCGGACCCGTTGATAGAAACTCTGCTCCTTGAGGACCATCATCAGATTTGAGAAATAGGGCCGAAGCCAGAGACCCTGACGCCTGCTTGAAGACGAGAACTTCTTTATCGATATTGAGTTCTGCCACAAGCCGCCACTTAGTGCCACGAAGTCGAACAGCCCTCGCCAGCGGCGATTTGCGATACCTCTCATCGCTGTAGGAAGCTAAGGAATTCCCTCATACCACAGAGGCCAGTCACGATCAGGCCGCTGAGAATAGGAAATTTTGGCGTGAGCCGTGAACCACAGAGAGGATGTCATTGAAATGCCAAATAGGTGAGAGGTTCGTCCTGTCTCAAACTGCGGCTGAAAAGCCCATAACAAGCAAAGAGTATTTACGAAGCTTCTCGCGTACGAATTCCAACGAGAAAACATGCGCAGCAACTATGCAGATGATTATGCTAAAGCCGTTGAGATGGATATCTGATGAATGGGCACACTGAGACATGCACGCTAGTACAAACTGGAGTTTTGCTTGGCACGGATGACGTAGATATGAGCGAGCGCGTCACTGCTTCGCGGTGGCTGTTCTTCCTTGCTTGCTTTCATGTGAAAACGACGTTGAACTTTTCTCCTTGTAATAAACAGACTTCGTCGAAGCAGCACCAGCAGATTGGGATCATGGCCGACAGGATCAAGGAAACCGCCAGACAGGAAGTCGCGTCCGCGTCCAAACAGGCCAATGATGCAGTCAGATCTGGAGCTTACCTTTACCCACTGAAGGTATCATGAAATACTGCGGGACCGACCCGAGCAGACCTACGCTGACACGGTATCAGGGCATTTTCTACTTCTGGACCCACAAATCACTATGGAAGCCTTTCCTCAATCGACTCCTTCCGACCATGGGGCTCGGACTGGGTGTGACGGTGTTCATGTTCCTGTTCACATATCTCCCGCAGCTCGCCGTCTTGGTCTTCACGTCAGGCCCTTTGGCCGTCGTTTCGACAATCTTCTTGGTTCTCTCTGAATCGAGCACTCTTACCATGGTTCTGGCGCGAAACCTTTTGATCGAGGAGTCGTTGGTCGATACCTTTGATGGCACTTTGGTGGCTCGCGGACATACTGCACTCGTGGAGAAGGATCGTCAGGTCAAGTCTTCTGGATTTGGAGATGCGATCGAAAGACTTGGCAAGTTGGCCAGGAAGCCTTTCCAGAAGTTCACACTTGCTTCTCTGGTCGTATGTCCAGCCTATTCTGACTTCGTGTCGCATACTTTTCGCTAACATCGTGCTAGCGCTACCTTGTCTCCCTTCCTCTCAACTTCATTCCAGTCATCGGTACTGCAATCTTCATCACGCTCCAAGCTCGCAATCGTGGCCCAGCATCCCACGCCCGGTACTTCCAGCTGAAAGGCATGGACGCCAATCGAAAGGAGAAATATGTCGAAGCGCGCAAAGGCTACTACACGGCTTTTGGAGTGCCAGCCGTATTGCTTGAGCTGATACCTCTTGCTGGAATCTTGTTCACCTTCACGAACACTTGTGGCGCTGCGCTCATGGCTGCCGATTTTGAACAACATGGCGACACGAGTCCTGAGTTGAGGGAAAAGGCCCAGGCGACGAGCTCGAACTCTAAGAAATCATCCTAGGAAATGGACGCATAGATGACATGCAGAAGCTCCGTGCGGTGTGTTGTGAAGTGCTTCGGGGTATTCACGTCGAATGGCTGATGGCGCTTATCGACTTGAGTGGCACATCGTCGCGGCATGCGTGAAATGGAAGGCACGACATGCGTTGAAGCTCGCTTGCGGGAGTAAGTGCTGAGACAGTGGTTCGTATTAGACGATCGACGCAGTCTGGTTCGTATCCCGAAAATTCAGAATACGAAATACAGTTTCGATTCATCATAACAGTGCGTCTTGCATCGGGGAAAGGATTCAGTAATTGCAATCGCCATCGCCCTGCTTCATAATGTCCACCCCGCCCATGCCTTGCCCGCACAATTTTACGACACAGTTCACGGTCTTTGCTAAAGCCAGCGGCTCCTGAGCATTTCGATCTTGTTGAGGCTAAAGGACCGGAGCTAGGATGATGTCACAGATAGCACCGTTGCATTTTCTAATTCACACTCTCGTCATACATTCTTCTCCAATCAGACTTTAAAGCGGAGCCGGCAGTGCCTTCGAACATACCTTCTCTGTTCTTCAATTGCCTGCAACTCTCGCGAATTGCGAGGAATTTCCGCTTTGTGTAAACTTCCAAGCCCCAGGTATTGATATTGTTCGCGATCGATTCCTCTGCTCTGGCTTGTATTAAAGTCTTAATCTATCTGTCCGATCGAGTGCACGTAGATGTGAAAGACTTAGATGGTGGAGGGCGGTCGGTGTGTCAGTGTTTAAACACCTGGTATCCAGCAGTTGCGAACGGATACACCGGAAGCCCCGAAACAGAACTTGAATCGCAAATTCCACTGCTGCAATTCTTTCTCATCGCTGATTATCTTTGCACGTGACTCGCAGTTATAGCCTCAGGTGTTGAGGGTGAACGACCAATCGTCCCAGCTCGCCTAAGGTGTCGCATTGACATTTCCAGCACAGGGCGCATTGCAGCCATATTCGAGTTGCAAGGACTTTCCGGTCGATGAGGCCTTTCCCCACCAGTCGGTGGTGAAGGTCTGGGTCGTGGTGATGCTTTCCATGCGCCAAAATTGCCCATCGTCGAACTGTGCATACATGTGACACAGTAGGTGGTCAAGCCGCTGGGGAATGACAAGCTTGCTTTGCCGGTGATGCGAGCTGTCGGTCCAGAGTCGTACGTCAAGCCACCTTGCCGAAGGATGATGGCCTGCGAAGTGGTGGTCGTCATCAGGGGAAACTTACATATGGCGGCCCCATCGATGACACCACAGCTTTGACCCGCTTGCAGATTTTCGCTCGGGCCCCACGGACTCAGGTTTCCGCTGCTCTATGTGCGTAGGTCCTAGTCCGGTCGGATTGTCGCCAGGTCAGGGCGCTGTGATAGCAAGCTTGACATTGTCAAAGGCTGCAGTCACAGGAACTTGATAATTGAAGCAAGTAATGATGATTCCGAAAGGGCCTGGCACAGACGACGAACTTGTGCCGCTCAGATAGAAGGTCTTGCTCAGCGTCGATCCTTGCGCTAATGGACCCAGGACGGGCAGGTATAGGCTGGAATATCCCATGTCCATAAGACCTTGGCAGTTTCCACTACTCGTGACCGATGCCAATGCAGTGATGGAGTAATCGATGGCCATCGACCACGTTGAGTTTGCGGGAAGAGTATACCTCGATCGGAGACCGATGAAGGATGTGCTCAAACAACTCTGCAGGGTGACAGATCTTTCAAAGCATTAGCCAGCCCTGGGTGCTGTTCCAAAAACGATCCACACTTACGCCACGCCATTCGAAACAACCCAAGGAGGAGTTCTGCAAGTTGTCCTCTGGTCGTAGGTCGTCCAAGAGGTCAGACCATTGGAAAAGTCGCCGTTGGTGATCAAGTTTCCGGACGATGCACCTTGTGGACCGGACTGCCGGATTGCGGTGTAAATGACGAGATTTGGGGGATTAGAAGTCGCAATCGGCGCCATGCCATCTCTCAACTCGCACATTTTCGTGTTTGGTACCCATCGTGCCGCACCACATACCGTGCCTTGTTGAATGCATCGATCTATACACGATTCAGAATTGTCCGCTTGGGATGCAGTCGTCCCAACCAGCTTGTTCCCGGTCGTGTTCACTACGCACTGGAAGACAAATTGTGATACATCGCGAGCGGTGTATGATGTGCCGTCCGCAGCGCAACTTGCCACGAGCGCTGGCGAAACATATACTGTTGAGGGGGAGACCACTGTCGTAGTGGCCGTTTCCATTATCGTGCTGGTTGGGGTGACCGTTACTGCTGCTGGCGTTACACAAACCGGGGCCAACAGGGTGTAGGTGCTGGTAGGGGTAATGTAAACAATCTGATGTAAGCATCCGAACAATGTTGGATCCTGCTGGTCCAGGACTTGCGGCATGGCTAGGCCGCCACGATTAAGTCCCAGCGGAAGATAGAGCTCCGTTCTTGCGGAAGAACTGGCCGCAAGCGTTTTACAAACGACAGACTGAATCGAGGTCCTGTTTCATCAAGGCGATCTATCGCAATAGACACGATGACAGTATACACGGGGAATGTATCACATTCGTCATTCTGCATACATCATCGACGCTCTAACCCATCAACGGCGTGAAACCAGGATGCGTCAGCATCAACGGCGCACACTGCGTCACTTCCGCACCAGTCACCAGCCATTGCACATCCGGTGACTGCAACATCGCCGCGCCAGCCTCATGCTTCCTCACCAGGAACACCTTGGCTGCAGTGTACGATGGTGAATTACACCACACCAGACCATAGATCAGGTCCGGCTCCTTGGGACTCCACATGCTTCCTCTGACGGCGTAAAGGTTCCGCTCTCCGGGGACCAGCATGGCGAAGTTTTGGCCTCGGGTGCCGCTTGAGACGTCTACGAGGCGGAGACGGGAAACTCCGTATGCGGCCATGCTGTCGGGGTGCCCTGTGTGTGTGTCGAGTCAGCTAGCTATCTTGAGAGAGACATGTGGTGAGATGTGGTTGTGACTTACAAACTAGGAATTTTCCTTTGGCTCCGTAGGTTACGTTTGAGGACATGTCGAATACTGTATCGGGATTCGTGGCTGCGCCGAGGTAGATGCTGCCATCGTCGCCGGCCACAAGGTATGCTGCATTGGTCGCATCCGAAATGCGAACTTGGTTTGCTCGCAAGGGCGCAGTATCTTTCTTGGGTTGACCCTGGAGGAGTGTCGGCACGGGCGGTAGCTCATAAATCGGACTCTCGACCGGCTCGGCTGATCGCGTCGAGCTCTCCTCAGGATCAGCAGGCTCGATCGGCGTTGGTTCGCCTTCCTCTGGAATCTCATTTCCAAGACATCCTTCCGCGAGCTTGGGACCTTCGAATTCTCCAAGGGCATACGAGTTTTCGAGAACGGCAAGCTCGAATTCGATCCCCAGACCGAGTTCCCAGTCGATTCCATCACATTGGTCCTCGTCTTGCGCCATCGGCGTGTTCCAATGGGCTTTGGCGCCTAGATTCGGTCGGGAAACTACCGCGATTCCCTGCGTCCACAGGCCGTTAAGCACGTCGATACCAATGCCGACACTAATAGGAAGGCCGATTGAGGCTGAGAGTTCGAGCTCGCCTACTGCTTCAAATGTCGTCGTCACCGTCGGTTTAAAGCCTGATATCCCAGTTCTACTCGTGTCAATCGCATCTAATACGACGCTCATTTCTGGAAATTCCAGTTTCGCGCCAGCGAGGACCCTCCCGAGGGCTTTTACGCCAGCTTTGCCATCGACGCTTAGAGTAATCATCGGGCCAAGCGTAATAATACCAGGAATTGAAAGGCCCGGTAACCCTGCGGAGTAGAGCTGTTTCTTGAGAAATTCGATCTCCTTCTCGACCATTGCTTCGATGCCGAGATGGACTCCGACTCCGATATCACCGTCTAGTTCCACGGCCAGGGATGTTGGACCTTTCAGAAGAGAAATACTCGCCGTTCCTGCGACGCTCAACGAGCCGCTTACGCCGCAATCGACGCACCAGACGTTTAAGCGTGGCTTTGGATCCTGAATCGCGTATTTATCGGCAATAGTCTTCGCCTTTGAGCTCGCCGCAGCGAAGTCCGCAGCTCCCACATCTTCTTCCTTGACTTCCAACGCATACAGCGGTATACTGTTTCCGGTTCCGAAAGAAGAATCGATCTTGAAAGGGTTCATATCGAACGGTATCGTAAACCCAATCGATGGTCGAATCGTCGTGAAAGTATCAACAACGATTTTAATCGTTTCAATCGCGCTGTTGACCAGCTGTTCTAAATTCTTGAAGAAATTTGCCAGTAACTGGGCCATCCTCGCGAAACCCATCGCGGTGGAATATCCGTCGATGATCTGCGAAATTGAGAAGCTCTCTTCGAACCCGAGAATCCCGAGTCTCTCTCGTAAACCGGTCACGTTGCCTGCTACGCCGGGCTCGTATTTGAGAAGCCCGTAGGCCATGTCGAGCTCGGTGTCGAAGGTCGGGCCGCAGGGGATGAAGGGGCTGGTGAGCACGGTTTGGGAGAAGTCGTAGGTTGTGGAGTATTTGTCGCTCTCGCCTTCTTTGCCGTTCGCGTTTAGAGGGAAATTTTCGGGTTTGCGACCGCATGTTGCGGTTGGATCGTTGCTTGCTCGGGTGTTGGTGTTTGAGGGTGCTGTAGGTGCGGTGCGATCTGGCGGAGGCCGGCATTCGTTGAGATCCATGAGGGAGAAGTTATCGAGCATGAAGTCGACAGATTCGGAGGCATCGTAGCCTTTGCCGCATTGGAACTCGATTTCCTGGACGAAGAGGGTTAGCACACACGTTTTCTGAGTGAAGAGATATGGGAAAGTTCCACTTACTAGGCGCGCTCTCTCGAAACCTGGCACCCTTTTCACAGTTGCCTCCCACAAATTCCACTTTCCTGCTTCTTGGGGAGTCGTGAAAGTCATCGTCGTACCGGCCTGTGTAAGTTCCAAACCGTTGGTGTTGAAGTAAACTTCGAGATGGCAGCCTTTCGCCGCCCAAATTTGAGAATTTCCAAACGCCCAGTAAAATCTGAGGCGATAGTCTCTGTCAGGCTGCGTGCCGAAAAACAAGAGTGCCGGGTTTTGATAGATGAGTGTTGTCGGGTCCTTGTAGCTATGTAATTTGCAATGTTAGTATTCACTTCATGTACCTGATCTTGACACGAGGTCCAGGTGAGCGAGTAATAACGAATGACTTACAAGAATGCTGTTCCGTCCTGAGCGGAATACACTGAGTCGCTCTCTCGACGCTTGAAGCCATTTTCGATCCATTGATATCGTCCCATCGACTCGTTGGGCTGTTCAAAACTAGGATTTTGTAAAATATTTATGCTTGGCTCGGGGCAGGCGGGTTGCGTGGAAGTCGGTGTGCCGGCTGCGGGTGTTACGGTCACACAGCTCTCCCTGGGTCCTTGCGTGATGGAGAAATCATCCAGCAATAAGTCGACCTTGGTAAGTCCGGGTTGCGTGCAGTTAACTTGGAAGTCCTAGGCACAGGTCAGTTGCTAATGACAAAAATAGGATGTACGCAGCCATGGCGGGACGTACGAGGAAGCCCGGCGCTTTGAGCGACGCTGGGATTTTGTCCGTTTTCACCACTCTTTCGACGCGAATCCATTTTCCAGCTGTTCCTGGGCCAAGCTCTATGACCGGAGCAGGTGCGGAATCCCAGAAAAAGTCGGCTCGCATTTGGCAGGTACCGTCTCCGAACCCTTGACGTTCACCGATAGCGTAGCTGAAGCCGAGGACGAATTCCTTCTCGCCCAAAAGATCGTCATTTGTGTGAACCAGCATTCGGAGGTAGTCGAAATTGGAATTCACATCCCACGGAAACGTTGCGTGTCTGTGGCGAAGCAGGTTCAGCACAACGGCCATTAGGGTTACTCGTTTTTACTCACACGAAAGACTCTCCGTCTGCTGGAACGTGTATGCCGCTGGCTTTTTCAATCGAGCCAGGCGAGATGGTCCATTCTGAGACAACGCCGCTGGCTGGTGCACGCTCGAAGCTGGGGTTATCGATCAGGTTGACTGCGGTGGAGCAACGGACCGAAGGTTGAGGTGGAGAAGTCGAGGTGGTGGAAAGAGTCGTTGTTGTCGTCATTTGCGTTTGCGAAGTGCTTGAAGTGGTCGATAAGATTCCTTGTGATGTAGTACTGCTGGTGCTACTCGAGGATGCGGAAGATGTGGTGGTCGGAGCACTAGTCGTCGTTGTTAGAGAGACGGAGCTTGACGAGCTCGATGTCGAGCTTTGACTCGTGCTAGTTGAGGTAGTCGATTGTGAGGTGCGAAGACCAAGCACACAACCGTCCTCATCCTTGGTTTCCCCTGTGTCGGTTTTCAGGGTGCATGTCTGTGCACCTTGACCATTGGTTCTCACCTCCCATGCTTGACATGTGGTCGTCAGGGCGCAAGCTGCGAGGCAAGCCAACTCGGCGGCGCTGTCGGATACCACTTGTCGCACCCTTGACTTGCGTGGGACAACGAAAGTTTCGAGGACAGTACCATCCACGAACGATCCGCGAATGACCTTGAAAGATACCGGCTTGCCATCCGGACCAGCAGAAGTGGCAGTCTCAACAGACCTTACCGGATCTACCGTTGTTGTGCTTGAGGTGCTGCTGGATCTGGAGGTGCTACTAGAACTAGTAGATGAAGGTTTCGAGGTGGTGCTAGATGCAGTAGACGAGGATGTCGTTGTACTCCCGGAAACTGTAGACGAAGATTTCGAGGTGGTAACAGAAGTAGTAGACGAAGATCTAGAGGTGGTAGTAGATGAAGACGCCGTCCTCGACGTCGTTGTTCGACTGCTAGTCGTGGATGTCTTGCTGCTAGTTGTAGATGTCTTGCTACTACTGGAAGTAGTCGTTCGCCTCGACGTTGATGTAGTAGACGCAGCCGAAGTTGTAGTCGATGACCGTGTTGTCCTTTTCGTCGTTGAGGAAGTAGTGGTGGTAACTCCAGAGCGCTGTATTTGACAGCCCCAGCAGTTACGTTGGTAATAGAAGGTCGTGGACCGCGAAGTCTTCTTGGCCGGAGTGAAGCCTTGCTTCTGCAGTCCATCCTTGTAGAGAGAACACTCCTTTCGAGCGTGCGAATACGAGAATGATGCACATTTGCTATTCGATAGACAGTCCCTTGCGCATTGTTTCTTCGTCAAAGTTCGTGCGGAATAGGCTCGTTTCAGCGGAGATGTCTTTTTCAACGAGCCTCGAACATGACAGATGCGCGTGGAAGGTCCGTTCTCGATGCGTACGGCATCACACGAGGGCAGGAACTTGCCTGGCTGGATTGTCGGAGGTGCTTGATAACCGTTCTGGCGACGTTGCAAGGGCGCCTGATCTGTGCTGCCGGTGTCGAATGTACCCCAAGAGATATCGAAGTCGCTGACTGCGTCCTTGAATTCGCTCAGTCGGCCTGTAGCATGCGCAATCGCTCTCGCAGTATCGAATTCCAGCCCAGAAGCGCGAAAGAATCCTAGCTGTCCAGAATTTGGAGTGCTGCAGCTTGCTGCGGCGGAGATGAAGGTGATTTCTCCACCGATCCATCGTTCTCGAACATGATCAAGAGCGTCCTGGTGTGTGAATTGGATTGTCATGGAGTCATCGCGACATATGACCGACTTGATCCACTCGGAATGATCCAGAGGTACTGCCAACGAGTGAGTCTGCGCCGTGATAGTAGCGGCGATCACTTTCTCCCGTCGCCACTCCGGTACATCTTCAGTGAAGAATATTGAGGTTCCATTGGAGGGCCGAAGGTGGCTCAAGTCTCGTTTGTTGAGATGAGGATGTATTGCTGGGATTAGTATCGGATGGCCTTGTTGGGGAGGCGGCCTATCGTAATCCGTCCTGACGAGGTCTGCGGGTGTGTGTTGTGAGCCATGTGCCAATGCTGCCAGGCAGAGCGTCCACACCACGGCCGATAGCATCGTCTGAAGTGTAGTCATTGCCTACAACATTGGCATACGATCATCGAGAACGCGAGCTGGACAGAAATCCGCCCTCGAGGATCATGATCTACCGTGCAAAGCTAACTGTACGAAGAAACTCTACAAGAGTTCACGGAGCGCCTCTTCGCCAGCTTGATCCCTTCTGGCATGGTCGTTCAGCCATACTCATGGTCTCGTGCAGCGCCTAGCTACGTCCCGCTGATTCGACTTCAAACGCCACGCGAGAGCGGCGAGACACCCCATGGCTTGACCATGAGCTATCAGGCCGCGAAAGAAATCTCGTTATGGCTGAACTCTCGCGGAATCGCAAAGTAAGTCAGAAAAGCGTGATAGCAAGTGACCGGCAAGAGTCAAAGCCACCAGACTTGCGGCTGAGAGCAGACCACATGGCGAGCAGACGCTATCCCAGAAAGCTTGTTGCATGGGGGAATTAGTTGCCTTTTTCTGGATTAGAGGTCGGTCTTGGCCATGTGCCACGTTGTTCAAGAGTCTTGAGCGAGATGGCCAAGGAGTCTAGCCCTTTCTAAGCTCGGTGCCGGAAAAGCTATGTTGCCCAACGAATTGTCGCAGGGTTTGGCTTGGCAGGGCTCATCACGTGTGGGGGCATCGACGCGTCTTTGTGTTTTGACTCGTGTTTAACGGCGGCTTTGTCTGCGAGTCTGAATTTCTGGCGATAGAGAACAGATTCTGTTATGACGTCGCTATATATTTGCCTTTTGTAGTTCTAAAGATGGAGATTCGTATATCTATACGATATATACTGTTTCTGTATGGCCCCCTGTTGATTCACAATCCTCGTTACGAATGCGATCTCCTTCGACAATAAGGTGTAGTTCATCTCTCATGAGCCTAATCATGATTTCGCTATGGCGGAGTCCCACAAGCGCGTTAGGAAGATTGCTATTACAGCCTGCTAATCAGATGATCAATGCTGTTTGAGTACGATTAAGCTCGTGGTATAATGTGACATTCGAACCCCGAAACCTTTTCAGCATCTTCAAGACTTCCTCGACACACGCGATTAACTTTGACTCTTCGAGCACCATCTTTCGTGTTTACCGAAACCTCTAGCGCATTCTGGACAGCGTTTGACGAAGACATCACTGCGCGGTGCCATGGTTTCTGAACTGAGGTTCGAGTGTGATGGTCTTGTGCTGTGGAAAGTTGAGTTTCTGATCTTGGACTGTGAAGAGGAACAGCCATGGAAAAGCCGTGAGATGGGCCTTTTATGTGCGAGCTCTAATGTGAAAACGCAATGTTCACAATAGGGTCGATTCTGCATTCACGGATGCTGATGATAAGTAAATCTATCGCTCTCATAGTGTTGGCCTGGGAGTATATTGGGAAACTTGCACGCGGCAGACCCCGGACATGCAGCTCACCGGGTCGTGAAAAATGGGATACGAAGGTGTCCTGCCCAGTTGTACGCGGTCGATCAGCAATTCCCACGTAGGAGCGGTTCACTTTCTGCTGTACAGGAGGTGCAGGTCTTAGTCCTTGCAACATATCTGTCGCAGAGAGGTTGTGTTGGTTCTGATGCCATTGTAACACACGCTGCCCGTTCCGGAGGTAGAGCTCGGGTCGTAGTCCTGGGTACATAAGGTTGAATGGACTAGATGAGAATGGGGCGGGCGCGTGGTCTGGATCCCTGGATGGCTGGAGATGCTACCCAGATGGAAGCCCAGGATCGTGAGACCAGCCGGTGTATGAATGTACGGCCTGATTTGCTCCAGTATCTGAGCTACTACCTGCTGGACGAGGCACCGGGCTGAGCCCGACAAAAGGCCTAATGCCAGCAGGTGGTGGTACTTGAGCGTTGGCTCTGCCAGCGTGCGAAGATGACTGGTCGCAGAAGGGAGATGGATCGGGGGGTCTGCTTCCCGCCACTGCAGCAGGTGGTGCGGCGAGTAGGTCTTTTCTGGTTTCGGCGCGTTCTGTATGGTGTTGTGGAACAGATGATGATACTCTGAAATCAGAAGGGTCCGGTGGCCAAGGCAACGAAGCTACTGTATGTGAAGGCGCAGAAAGTTACCGGGGTCATCTGCAAGCAAACGGCGCGACTTGTGCACCACGACTTGATCTTGGCAGCTTTGTGCTAGACTACTAGAGACCAGGAAAGGTATGGAAGTTCATATGAGGACTCGAGATTCGTATACCTCACGCTTGGAGCGCGAGTTGTGCTGACACTTACAACCGGCACAGGCAAAGCCTCATGGATTTGTCAACGGTGTCAGCCCACCTTAGTCGAGCTCCCAGCTAATCGAAGACTTGATGAACGGAAGTGATCTGTCGTGGAGGTTCCAGGCTTATTCACAATTAATCTGCTGCTCACCGTAATGAGATAGGCATAGTACGAAAGCCACACCAAGTACGATCTGGCAGAAATTGGCTCTGCAGATGCCTAGCCTCCTCCTTTGTGCAAAGCCTGCTCTTGCACAGATTAATTCCAGGCATGCAGGTCCTCCAATCCCAGCGACGGTATCTTCGCGCTCGTGTGTGCGTCATCACCAGGCCCGAAATACCGCCTGTCGCCTGTCATGCCATGTTCTCATTTTTTGATGTTCTTAGGTCGCTGCCTAGATCGCGCTCTATACGCACAGCTAGGAGCGGAAATATCAGAATGCACGTTTGCTGCGTATCTCCGCCTTTGGCCCTATGCATAAGCCAGTTGTCATCAGGGGGCAGGCCCGTGAGATAGGATTGTTGCCACTGTGGAGACAATGTACAGTGAACCTACTCACCAAACAGCTGCGAATGCAACAGAGTCCTCGACGATATCAGCTTTCTCCAACAGCAGGAACCAAAAGAGTCTTTCAGACAACAATGGAACGAGTTACGGAATAGAGCAGAGGAATGGAGGATGCGAGGTCGCGCAGATCGAGATATGGTTCCGCGGCTACTGCCGTATTCCCACTGTATTACGGTCCAGACGAAGCTGGCATTCCTACTCGACGCCGCTGCCGCTAACAGATAGGCCAAACAGCGGCCAATGAACACATGCGATAGCGCGTAGGGCGTGGCAGTCGAGTACAGAAGTGCAAGCTGGGCAATGTCTCATGTAGGCACAGCCTGGAGAGCGGGGTCATGGCACTTCAATCAATTGCTCCGAAAATCTCTCGTGGAAGCTCCCCTCACCAGATTCTGTGCATTTGACAGCTCGAAATTGCCCGAATCAGCAAGCGGATCCGAAGCGAGATTTCGGTATCTGTACAACAAACACCTCACACTCACACCCGAGACATAGCCCAGATTTCTACCTGTCTCTGGACTGAAAGATAAATACTGCGTTCGTCGACAGAAGAACAAGAAAAAAAAAACAACAAACTGACACCAGAGCTCTGCCGCAAAGAAAAACGCACAAGAAGCCAGCGAGCAAACAAAACATGTCCCAAACCACCACCGAAACCCTCATCCCACCCGCACCCAACACCCAACTCGGCACAGCATCTCAAGCAGCAGCAGCCACCACCATTCCCTCTGATTCATCCTCCCCTTCTCCTTCTTCCTCGATCCTCCACGCCACCCTCCACACCACACCTCCGAAAATCGTCTCCGCCAACGGCAACTACCTCCACACCTCGACGGGAGCCTCCATTTTCGACGCCACGGGCGGCGCGGCGGTGGCATGTCTCGGACACAACCATCCTCGGATCAAAGCGGCGATTCAGAAACAATTGGAGACGGGCGTGGCATACACGTATAGTCCGTTTTTCGCGACTCCAGCGGCGGAGGAGTTGGGGGCGAGATTGGTGAGTTTCTGTTTTTCTCTTTCTTACTTTCTTTCTTTTTCGGTTTCTGACTCTTTTTCTTCTTTCGCTGGTGGGGGATCTTTTCCTTTTCTCGTTTAGTCCGCTGTTGATGAGTCCGAGGGGATGGATGAATGGATCATCGTGAGAGAGATTTGTTGATCATTTCTGCTCCAACGGGGAAGATGTGTGCGTGCGTGCACGACATGGTGGGGGCATAGGGTTTCCAACATGTCCCCGTCTCCATCCACTTCTTCGCATTAGCCCAAAATGGCAAACGCCTCAATCCTTTTTTCTTTCTTTCACACATACGGATCAATGGACTAATAAGTCCCACAGGTCGCCAGCACCTCGCACCAACTCACCCGCGCCTTCATCGTCTCCTCGGGAACCGAAGCCATCGAAGCGGCACTCAAACTATCGCGACAATACTTTATCGAACGCGAAGGGCCGTCGACGTTGCGCAAGAATTTCATTAGCAGGAGACAGAGCTACCACGGGAATACGTTGGGGGCGCTGGCCGTGGGCGGTCACGTCGCGCGGAAAGCGATGTACGAGGAGATCTTGATCGGGGGCAATGTGCGGCATGTGGAGGCGTGGTATCCGTATCGGGGGATGAAGAAAGCGGGGGTGGAGGATGAGGAAGGGTATGTGGAGGTGTTGGTGAGGGAGTTTGAGGAGGAGGTGCGGAAGGTTGGACCGCAGACGGTGTGCGCGTTTGTGGCGGAGACGATGTCCGGGCTGACGTTGGGGGCGGGGCCGCCGGGGAAAGAATATTTGAGGAAGATGAAGGGGGTTTGCGAGAAGTATGGGATTTTGTTTGTGTTGGATGAGGTCATGTCCGGGATGGGGAGGACGGGGACGTTGCATGCTTGGGAGCAGGAAGGGGTGGTGCCGGATTTGCAAACAGTGGCGAAAGGGTTGGGGGCGGGGTATGAGCCGATTGGGGCGTTGTTGGTGAAGAAGGAGGTTGTAGAGGTGTTGGAGAAGGGAAGTGGGAGTTTTGTGCATAGTCAGACGTATCAAGGCCATCCGGTTGCTTGTGCGGCCGCGTTGGAAGTGCAGAAGGTGGTGGAAGAGGAGAGGTTGTTGGAGAATGTGAGGGCTTTGGCGCCTGTTCTGGAAGGACTGTTGAGAGAGAAACTTGGTGGACATCCAAATGTTGGGGATGTTCGGGGGAGAGGTTTCATGTGGGGTGTAAGTTGAAGCTGATGTTCGGAGGTGATGGCTGCTGACAGTGTGGCAGTTGGAGCTGGTGAAGAACAAGGAGACCGGAGAGCCGTTCCCAGCGCGCGAGAAGGTCGCGGCCAGAATTCATGCGACAGGTCTCCAGAAAGACTTTGGTATCTCTATTATGCCTGGTGGAGGTGTCGCTGATGGTGTTGATGGCGATGTCATTATGCTTGCTCCGGCGTACAATTGCAGCAGGGAGGATCTCGAACTCATTGTAGAAAGGACGGTCAAGGTTGTCGAGCATGTGTTGGGAAAGTAAGGGCTGATTGACCTGCGCTTGTGGACTCTTCTGCGCGGACGCCGCACTCGCACGTCCGTTTCCAATCGATCGACGTGTACGAAATACGGGCTCCGCTCTCGGCCTCAAGCTGCAGCATTAATCTTGTGCCCGCCTTGTTGATGTGTGAAGCTGCGGCAACGACAGAGACAGCTCATGCGATGCGTCGTGCATAACATTGTCCCGGCGCGCGGCGGCGGGCTCGATTTTGATGCAGTAACCACATGTACCTCGCAACGTCGAAAATGTTTGCGACGGGAGAAAGTTGATCCGGGCGAGAAAAAGTCCCCGTTCGTACGAGGGGTACGAGCAATGCGACGCAACGTGGACAAACAGTAGCGGAATTGCGTGCTTGCGATGTGACAGGCCGTAGGTTACATCGTCAGGCTTTCCAGGCGGACAGCTGCGCATGCTCTAGGGGATTCGCTGTGCAAAGCTGACACTACTAATCATCAATACCGCAGCGGCGTCAGAACAGTGCCACGTAGTCCGAGTCTCTGCAACCTCTCGACAAATGCACGCCGCATAAATTGGTGAAAGGGAGGAAGATGGAGAGAAAGGTCGCATGGCAGAGGGCACGTGAGGAAGTCGGAGCGGAGCAACAACGATTCCATCTCCCGGCGGATGCCCAGAAATTATGCAGAGGCGGAATCCTTCGCGTGGCCGATTTGGGCAAATCCTGGAACAATCATCGGTCGCAGGTGGCATGCATGCCTAACTAGTTTCTTCTGTGCATGCCGAGAATGCGTTCGCTGCTTCTGATGGGGACAACTGCGACATAGGGTGAGACGCTGGCGCAAGAACCGGCGTGATGTGGGGGATGCCGGCCAATTCTCTCAGCAACAGAGAAAGAGTTGAGATGTACATACTGAAGCTGTCAGCATGTTCCATGTTGACGAAACGCTCGCATCCGATTGTTTTGCGTCTTCGATTCGCTGTCGCGTGTTCGATTTGGTGCAAGCCACATGCATCATTGGGCCCAAGCAAGCTCCCGTCGGCACGAGCCAATTGTCACCAAGCCTCAGGCTTCTTTCACATGTAACCAGAAAGAATGCACGGCGAGAGTAGTGTGCGATGCAGCCAGCCGTGCAGAGGTCGGTGGGAGGAGAGGGACATGCGCAATGATGATGAGTGAGCGGCGGGTTCCCATGTACATACAGTACAGTAGTAACCAGTATGCATCGTCCAGCGAGGATTCCATTGAGGCGCAGCAAGCTCCATCCTTCCCTGGGGCCAGTTTCACCCGCTGGTCGCGTGCCTCTCCTTTCGCTGTCTGCTCCCAAACACACTTCAGTACTGCGACTACTACTACTACTACACACCACACACCTCTCCCCTCTCAGCCCTACCGACCTATTCCTGTCGCGCATCTCACCGGATCATGTTCACCTTCTCCGGCGCCCCCGCCTAGACCCATTCCCCAATCCACCGAATCGCCGCCGTCTCCTCCACTCATTTCCGCTCGCGCTGAACTTCGAGCTACCTACTCCTTGTCGACGCTTGCGGTATCACCTCCGGCTCACGACTACACCTGTGCATCCTCACACCAACACCGCTCTGCACCACCCGCACGACACGGCAGTGACACGAGCGCCTCGAGCATGGCTACACCGGACAACACAATGCCCGACCTGGGCAAACCGCAATCACAAGCGAGACACTTTTTTGAGCCGTTGGTATGCACAATCACGACTCAATCCAGGCTGCAGCACGACCGAGCCTGCACAAGAACGACCTCGTACTAACACGCCCCGATAGCTCGTCGTCACCATCATGCTGGTATCCCTCATAGCGAACCGCGACCGCAACTTCTCCATAATACCTCGACCCGACTCGTCCTCCGAATCGCTCATGAAGAATGCTTCTTACCAAGAGACCACCACACCCACCTCGAGTCGGAGCGCGTCCCCCGAAGGTCGCCAAAAACCCAGCATCGAATTGAGCAACAGCCCCTTCGTCTCGCAATCCGACTCCAACATGAACTTCCCTTCGCGAATCCTCCAACGCTTCCCCTTCTTGGTCGAGATGTTCTACTGGGCCCTGAACTTTTTGGCATATGCATTGACGAAGAAGATTGGAGCGGCACTGTACAACCGCAATGCGAATAATGAGGTCACCGAATTGGCACAGTCGCATGGAATCGCCATCTTGAATTTGGAACACAATACCATGGCGAAGATCTTCTTTCCCATCTCCGAAGTCGATTTCCAACGCTTCTTTTTGAATGGACATTTGGGTTTCATGACGCTATTCAACCAGTTCTATTCCCTCGTCCATATTCCCGGTACTGTCGCGTGCGTATCCCACCTGCTCCTCGTCATCATCAGCTCTCCGCTAACCCCCTCATCCAGCTATCTCTCCTGGTGGTACTACACCGCCCCCTCCCACGACCACTTCGCCCTCGCTCGCCGCACCATGACTCTCGGTAACTTCTCCGCCTTCATGATCTTCTCCTTCTGGCCCTGCATGCCTCCCCGTCTCCTCCCGGAATCCTTCGGCTTCAAAGACACCGTCCGACAGTCCAACGCCGAATCCGTCTGGGTCGGCGGCGCAAACGTCAACCAACTGGCCGCCATGCCCTCCCTCCACTTCACCTACGCCTTCATCATCGGCTGCACCTTCCTCTGGCACTCAGGTCTCCCTAACATGCTCCGCGGCCGTCGCACGGGCAAGAGCCCCATCCTCAGTTTCATCTGGATCCTGGCCGGCATCCTCTACCCTTTGCTCGTCCTCTCCATCATCGTCGCCACCGCGAATCACTACTACATGGATGCCGTCGTCGCGACCTTCTCCGTCGCCTTGTCCTTTGTGCTGAATCGCGTGTGGTGCGTCCTCTTACCCCTCGAAGCCCTCTTCCTCAAGCTCGTCCGTTTACGAAAACCTACCCCCACGACGGCACAGAATTCGGGGAGGAGGAAGGTGTTGGAACGGCCGAGGGTGGTTGTGGAAGAGTGGGCGTGAGCCACGCACAGTTTTTGCATAGAAGCTTGTCGGTTGACTGTACGATGTCTGAGCATCCGCATTTATTTTTTCCCCTCATGCATTGCATTCTTTTTTCCTCTTCCATGTTGGATTTGGCGTGGAGTTTGCTGGAGTTTTTCTCTTTTTCAACTTTTTTTTGCCCCATCCAATGTCAGCATCTGGGCATGAAGGAGAACTTTTTTTCTGTTGGACCACCCTCCCCCCCTTTGCGGTGAGGATGAATGTACCCCAGGCGGCATGAGATAGAACAGCGTGGAGAAAAAATGGTCTATACTTGTTCTTTGATCTTTTGGGGGGTGGCGCTCACTCAAGCATTGTGTGTGTTTTCGCTCGGAAATTTGGTTTGCATGGTTGATGTGAGAGACAGAGAGAGAGAAAGAGATTTGTGGGGTGGAAATGAATTTTTTTTTTCTTGCTGCGTTGCATTGTATTGTATTGCATTGCATTGCGTGAGCTGCTGGGATGTGCTGAAATCGAAAGAACGAGGAGAATTGAGGATGCGGTTTTGGGTGCGGAAGAGGGAGATGTTGGGACATGAAAACTGTGGATGTGTGATGGAGAATTGACTTGATTTGATTTGATGGCGCTGGATATATGAGGTTGTAGTGGAGCTGTGAGATGATAGTTATTAAATGATGGGGTTTTTTCTGTGAGGGTCTTTCGGTTTGACGATCGTCTTTACTTTGGTGGTGCTGATGGCATGATTTAGCCTGCGGCGAAATTGTCGGCCCGTTTGCGCGTCTGGATTTGATGATTTGCTGCGGCTGTGCTCCCCATAGAACTAACTTAGTTAACTGCAAGGTCTCACGAGTACAATCTAATCGATGTATGCTACACATTTTCACTCTCATCAGGCCATGCTTGCGTCGAGTTACTCGCTTCTGCGCGTTGAGATGCATCGTGGCGTTTGCTGGTCTTTCGCTCGTTCCACTGTATGGCTTGAGACTATGGCGCTGCGACTCCGCACGCCTGGACGCCCGCAGACTGTTCTTGGATGCTTGGCTTGCATTTCCCACTTCACTAGGGATGCTGCTTCCAGCGCCTCGTCTTCCGGTCCTCGCGATGGACCAATTGGATCTTTTCTTTCCATGCAGCACGAGACTTTCTTGGAGTGCGAATCGTCGTCGCATCCGCCTCCGTAGCGCGCATTGGACTGCGTTGATTTCCTCCTGTGGCAAGTGGATGTCCGACTTCCCTCTCATCACTGCCGCTTCTCTTGGTTTTGCGCTAAGTAAGTTCTGTATTCTCGCACGTGGACGCCACGAGGACGCCCGACATGAAGCCTTTTCTCGCTAAAACCTGGCCAATTCTCTGTTCTGCTGCGCCGCCGTGAGCCTCAACACCACCTGCGGTGAGGCCGGAATGTTGTCCAGTGCACTAGAACGGGAACTGCGAACGCCTTGCTCCATCGTTCTGAACGACATTGGTTGCGATCACGCCCACATGCAAGCCTCTTGAAGCCAGTACCGCGCTTCTCTCGTGAACATGTGCTGTACACTCTGCTGAGCGTGACGCCTCGCGCGCTGCGGACTCATTGCTTTCCAAGATGCGGTCGCCAGCCATACAGTAGATAAGTGCGTGGCTTTGCGCCCAATCTTTGAGGAAAATCCTCCGCTGTCATCACATCTTTTGCTTCCTCATCCTGCGCGATCGCAATGCGCCTCTGGACATGTTCTTTCCTGACAGGGTTGGCTCTGGCCAACCCGATGGCGGAATTGCACGCTCGTCAGTTGAACCCATCACAGTCGGCTTCGTGTAGATCGTCGTATACTTTGGCGTGTATGGCTGGCACTTCTATGGCGGCTGCGACCTCGTTTTGCACGTCTCTTGGTTATGGGACGTTCGTCAGTACGGTTCGGACTACGGGGACCGTGAGGAGGTAATGAGCAACTTTGAAGAGCTGTTTGAATTTCATGTATGCTGACTGCCTGTACAGGACAGTCATTACTACCTTGACCACAACCACTGGCACTTCTACCGTCACTGCTCCGGTGGTCACGAGCACATTCACAAGGTGAGATGGAAGTACCAGGTGATAAATTACCTTTGCTGAGCGAGTTTCGACAGTGTCCGGACTTCGATGACCACACGGACGACTACCGTTTCGAGCACCACGACTTCGACTATCGATTCGACTGTGGAACTCACTGGCACGGTCGAGTCGTGTCCAGGGTATAGTCCGACTGCCACAGCCATCGACCCAGCAAATACTGGATCTCCAGATGTAGATGGACCTACTTCTTTGAGTGTTGACATGAAACGGGCGGAGCCTATCCTCCCTCGCCAGGCAAGCCCCGTCAAGCCGAATTGCTTGAGAGCGACCAGTCCAGCACAGACTAGCGCTGCTTGCAATTGTGTTATTCCCAGCTCAACGACCACGGTGACGAGCCTGAGCTCGACGGCGATCACTAGCGTGAGAACCATCACCTCGACACGCAATGTCAGTCGCTGTTATTTTCGTGCTTCGACTCCATCTTACTGATGAATGCAGATCCTGGCTACTGTTACGAACACTCCAACCACTACCATCACCACCATGCGCACTACCATATTGACCAGGACGAGATCCATCACGCAATGGGAAACACAAACGACCGTCAACGTGATTTCCACAACCGTCAGCTGGGTCTTGGCACCAACTGCCACACCCACAGCCTTCTACATCGTCGACCAGGACATGGCATTCGCCGAATGGCCCGCCGACGCCGACGAAATCTTCTACCACGTGCAATACGATTGGGATCAGTCCGACGACGAGTATGCTCCGACGCTCTTCTCCTTGAGCAGCGACGTGCTGCAGGTCGCGGACCTGACTTCCGGTGACGACGGCGCCGCGGAAGGCTACACCGTCGTCGGTCAACCCTACGATGGCCCTGGCATGCAAATCATGGCTCTGGGCGATCCGGGTGGCTATGCGGTCCCGTCGTGTCGAATCGAAGCCTCGCAGGATGGGAAATGTCCTTTGAAGTGTAACCTCGGAACTAACGACGTCAATTCGCGAAATGGTGATGGGTTGTGGTCGTTGTTGCCGCATGGTTCGGAAGAGGAGTTTACGAATTATGTTTTGGCCGCTGATGTGCAGGTTGATGAGGGTGAGTGGTTCCCTCTTCCTCTTCCTCGCCCCCCTTCCTGACGCTTCCGATGTAAACACTCCTTGCTGACTATCCTTCTCCTCTCCAGGCGGTGGCGAATCTGGCGGCGACAACGAACCACCCACCTCTCCCGACCTCTCCAATTGCCAAATCCCCGCGAACCCAGGCCCCGGGCCCAAGACATGTACCTTTCAGATCGAAAGTTTCGATCACATGGTCAACGGCTCGGCGCCCGTTTTTGAACAAACCGTCGATACGCTGACCGCTTGTCGCGACCAGTGCGATAATTTGACTGGCGTCGCGGGATGTTTTGTCGGCGAGTATAATTGTCAGACACACCTGTGTCGTTTGTTCCCGCATGGTTACGAGCATGGCTTTGCGTATTTTGAGCCGAAAAATTATATGTTTGGTATGGCGAAGAGGAGTTGTGTTGGGGGGATTTGAGGGTTCTTCTACTTTTGCGGTATGAGGCGGGATGGGTCTGGTCGTTTGGTTCGATTTTGTTGACATGAGCTTGGCTGATATTCCGATTCGGGTTCATGTGGTATGGAAAAGGTCAGGTTGGAACGATGTGCTGCTGATCGATGTTTGTTCAATCTGTTCGTCATGCATAGCTTCCTTCGCGCGAAGCAAGATCTCGCTCTGCATTTCGCTTCAATGATGATGTTGATGATGACGAATCTTATTCTTCTTCTCGTCTTCTCCCTTATCCTTCTCTCTCCTATCGTTTCTGCCACGCCCGCAAGCGACACCTCCTCCACCACCTCCGACTGCGACCCGCAGATTCAATCTAGCAGCAACCCTCGAGGCGATGGCTCACGCATCGAAGACGTCTTCCACATCCTCATGGGCGATCGCTGGGACAGCAGCTGTAGCAGATATCACCAACCTGGTTCGACAGGTCAGAATCTGAAAGTGCTGGACCTGGGTTGGAGATATATGCATGCTTTGAATCATGCTGCGATCCAGGCGTTGTCGGATGAAGGATATGGAAATGAAGAGGAGAATCAGAGATTGGCAACGAGGTTCTTTGGGATCTCGCCTATGGTGGAGAGGAAGAGGAAAGGAGGTTTTGGGACTCGGATCGAGGAGGTGGAGGGTCTGCCGAGGGGGAGGTTGGATGGGGAGAAATTGGGTCTTGCGAGGAGTGAGTAATTTTCCCCTCCTTTCCTACCTTTG
>ANSM01006597.1:0-15674 GCA_000347735.1 Cercospora canescens BHU | reverse complement strand
ATCAAGCGAGAGTGAGGTAGTGACAAGTTGGCCACTCTGGGCTTCTGTAGCAGATCGGCGCCGAAGAAAGCTTGATGCTTCCGAGGGTCCAACTTTTTGCTTGCAACAAAGACGTTCATTCTCGCATGCGCTGGGCCGCGGTGGTTTGCGGAGAAAGTGAGCGCGGTGTTGCGATGAGTAGGACCGCCTTCAGAGGGCCGAAGTTGCCGCGAGAGCTGCTCGATCAGGTCTCCGGCGGCCGTGTCAACAAGCGCAATTATCCGCAGACGAGGAAAGACAGACGAAAGGCAGAGAGAACGCAGAAGAAGCTGTCACATGCACCGCCAAATGCGGCTGTGAATCCAATCAAATCCGCCCTGAAGAAGCCAAAGCCGGTGCCGCGGCCACTGCCTGAAGAAGACGAGGCAGAAGAAGACGATTTCGCAGACTTTGGCGAGGACGACGAGCACAGCGAGGATGGCAGCGATGACGCGCACGATGTCGAGGACGAGGAAGAGGACGATTATCCTGTGGCCGCTGTAGTGCCGAAAGCTGTCAAGGCGAAACTGGAGGAAGATGATGCAGAGATCCGGGCTCTAGAGAGGAAGCTGGGCATGCGAGGGAAGAAGAGCAAGAAAGTGGGAGATGATGAGCTGGATTGGCTCATAGGTGGCGGCTTGAGCAGTGAAGACGAAGACGGATTTGCCACATCCGCGAAGAAGCGTGCTGCGCCGGAAGACGAAGACTGGCTGAAACAGAAGCGACGAAAGGCGGAGAAGAAAGTGATCAAGGTGCCAGAGCCCAAGAGCGAGGACGAGCCAGACGAGGAAAGCGAAGACCAGGAAGAAGAATCTGCAGACGACTTTGCAGATTTCGGGGGCGACGATGACGAAGAGGTGGACGGGGAGGAAGAGGACATCGAGAACCCATTTTCTGAAGATGAGCTGTCAGACGACGATCTAGAATCAGATGCAGAGAAGCCTTCTCGTGCGCCGAAACAACGGGAGAACCCATACGTCGCGCCTGCAGTCAAGGGTGCAACTTCTACCGGCAAATACGTTCCACCGTCTCTACGCAAAGCAGCTTCGGGCGACGAGGAAATGTTGAGACAGCTGCAAAAACAACTCAACGGCCAAATGAACAAGCTGTCAGAGTCGAACATGTTGTCAATACTATCTGCTGTGCAAGATATCTACTCGAAGAACGCACGTGGCCACGTCACCTCCGTTCTCATTGAACTCTTCAAGAATCGCGTGTGTGACAGGTCGGCACTAACTGACAATGAGATGATTCTGCTGGCTGGCTTTGCTGCAGCTGTATATCGTACTACCGGTCCCGACTTTGGCGCACCTCTACTTGAGGGAATGGTGGAAGCTTTTGATCGCTATCATGCCCAGGACTCCGACGAAAAGCAAACTCTCAACATCTTGGCCTTTTTATCGAACAGCTACACGCTACAGACGATCGGCTGCGAAGTCATCTTTGATTATATTCGCATGCTTCTAGACAACTTCTCGGAGGCCAACACTGAGCTGCTATTGCGAGTGATCCGCATATCCGGACAGCAGCTCCGACAAGATGACCCTTCCTCTCTCAAAGATATCGTGTTGCTCCTTCAACGAGCCATTGCTGCAGCAGGCGGTGCAGAAAGGGTGAGCGTGAGGACAAAGTTCATGATCGAGACGATACACGACCTTAAGAATAATCGCACCAAGGCCGGGGGTGCTGGCTCGGTCAGCAGTATCGAGCACACCACACGCATGAAGAAAACACTGGGCCAGATCAAGAGCACGAAAACGACTGAGCCTCTCCGAATTGGTCTTGCCGACATTAGAGACTCCGAGAAGAAAGGTAAATGGTGGTTAGTGGGAGCATCCTGGCGCGATCCTGCAAAAATGGTCAACGATACATTTGAGCAAGTCGCCGTTGTGGCCCCGCCCTCCGTCGGTGAGGTCGATGCAGGGATGGGCACTGATTCGGACGAAGTTGACCTCGATGCGGTTGCTCGAGCTCAAGGGATGAACACTGTCGTCCGACGCGCCATATTTGCGTCAATCCTTGGCGCTGTCGATCCAACTCATGCACGGCTACGACTGCAAAAGCTCAATTTGACGAACAAGCAGCAGCTGGAGATTCCGCGCGTGGTGCTCCACTTCGTTTCGACTGAACCAATATACAACCATTTCTACACACTTGTAGGACTCCACTTCTGTTACGGCCACAAAATGGCGAAAGCATGGCAATTCGCACTGTATGATGTCTACCGACGCATCGACGCCGACGCCGAGAATGAAGACTCGGAAGAAACGGGACTCAAAATAAGGAATGTCTACAACATCGCCAAGCTGTATGCCACGATGGTCTCTGAGGGCCACTTACGGATCACAATTCTCAAACCGCTGCCCTTCATGACACTTTCAGTCAAGGCGAAGGTCTTTGCTGAAGTCATGCTCACCTCACTTCTTGTCTTCTTGCGCAAGAAGCACGGCAAAGAGGCTTTTGGTAAGCATACCGAAGAATGCTTCGGCAAAGCACATGCTGTACCGGACATGGTGAAAGGGCTGGATTGGTTCTTGGAAAGTATCGTTGCTGAGAGTGAGGTTCCGGCCAATAAGAAGGAGAAGAAAGTGGTTCAGGATGGCATCGAATATGCCGTTGAGACCTTACGGGATGAGAAATTGATGGCGCGAACTGCGAGGGACGATGGCGATGAAGAGGATGACTAGACAAAAGTCGATGCAACAGTACCCAAGGTCATCTAGTTCTCCAAAATCCTGGGACGGTCTCTGATAATTTGCTTAGCCAAGAGCGAATTCTTGCAGAGCGTGGCTCATTCACCTCGAGCGGGGGGCGAATTCACGTGACTTTGTTGTTTGCTAGTAGCAAAACGGCGATCCCTCGATTTTGCTGCGCTCTATGTACAGGGCATACGAACGACCACCAGTCAGCAGTCTTCGCAGCATCTCACTTTCAAGTCAAGCTCCTGAAAAGCTATTTGAACCTAGGGTGTCGATTGTTTCCAGCTATTGAGCGCTGAATACCACTTCCCTGCCCCCTTGTCTCAGCACTTCGAGTCGGTAGATTGCCGCACGCGGTTGCGCACGACAGGTGAGTCAACTGAACCAGCACCCGAGACATGTCGCTGATGCAGAATTGTAGCATACATTACAGAAGGCCGTCGTCCGTGCCGTGGTCTCCTTTTCGCTGTCAATTCGATACTCGACATTGCAATGAAGCTTTCTGTTGGCCGCGCCCCTTCTCCAGTTGCTGAGATTGATACCCCGCGGAGCGCCAGTCGAAATGCACGCAGCTTGGACGCTGACATTGCGCCGGACACCTCTTCATCAGATGTTCACGCAAGTCTTCATTGCATGGAAAAAGGACATAGTACAACAGGCAAGGACCCGCAGCCCAGCTCTGACAACAAAGGACATGAAGGGGCGCGTTCGTTCCAAGGTGAGCCGATAGCGAAGGATCTACCACCACCAGAGCAGCTCGATCCTTATCCCAAGCTCGACCACTCCATTATCCGTCCAAGTGGAGAGTCGCAGGCTGTCGGGTTGCAGACACCGTCGGACAGTACTGGCTACCAATTCGGAGCTGTCAACCCCATCAGGGCTAGCAACGACAGGTCGATAGCAACTGCTCAACCGATTAAAGGGCTAATCAAGCCATTGACGCGGGCTCCTCTGGAGAACAGTAAATTTACACCCGCTGGAGATATCCGAAAAGCATTTTCTCCAGCATCATTTGCAGGCGTCCCGACAGTCCCGCGATCAATGAGCAAGCGACCTTCACAGTACCTCCCAGCGAAAGTCAAACCTGGTCCTACGGCTCCGTTTGTTGGTGTGCCAGCGGGGCCCCGTATACTCAGAAAGCCACCTGGGCAAAACGCTGGCCTGAAGGCAGAGCCTGACCTGATCAAGCTCTCCGACCACGAGATCGAGCAACGACTGATTGCGAATGAGAAAGAGGCGGAGCGAATTGCTCGCCGACTGGCCTTCCTCGAAGCTCGGGAGACAAGTGACAATGAGCCGCGCTGATCGGTATCAGATGCTGTGCAACCATCGGAGCAGACTGTGTGCGTGAAGCGAAAGTGGGTCACAATGTTATCTCAGAGATGAAGACAGCAGCACCAAGGAATATTGGACGCAAGTTTGCGAGCGATCGTGTCGAGACCTCTCATATGTCAGCGACTTAGTCAGCACCCATAATTGAGAGCACCGCTGTTGCTCTTGTCATGCAGGAGAGTCGGGTGGCACGGAGGAAGCAGAGGGAATATGTGAATGAGGCCTTGGTTATGAGTAAGGTCCAGCGAGCAACTAAATGTCGCCTTGTAGAGTGTGATTCATTTTGCGCCTAAATAACCTACTGCAATACTACAAGAGTCCTTGGGGGTTTGCCGGGCTCCTTCCACATGATTTCCTTGGTAGTGGACCACTAGGACTGACCCCTTTTCTGTTATGCATCACTCAGATGGTGTAGCACAGGCTCAACACAATAATGAGGTACGTACGTTCCCCGTATTGTTGGGGCAGTGCTCTGATGCCAACCAATGCAGATATAGAACGACAGAAACTCTAAATTTGAGGTCATTCACCTGGCCTCGTAAACCTAATCATTCTCGTTTTAGCGCCATGGTCGGACTCTGCTCCCTCTCCACAAACATACCTGAATTGCAGTACTTCGGCACCGTGAAGACACGCTCCGACAGAAACATCGCTGCAAGCGCTGCACGACAAGGACAACACGTACACATCCTGCCTACTTCTTTACGTCCTCTTCTCGATCCAAATCTCTGCCCCTTCTGTCGCCGCCGAAGGTCGCCATCTGGACTCGAAGTCCAATTTTCATTAACGAGTGTCCTTCGAAACAATTCACATTCGGCCTCGCTGCTTTCCTTTCCAAAGAGTTTCCGGAGAATCTCACCGTCGCCGACACAAGTCCGCAGTATTCACGGGGCTAGGCGCTGACACAGCTCATTCACCAAACTCGTGACGGCCCAGAAGCTTCTTTCCGCATACCCCTAGTCACCTCTCGTCATGTCTTGCGCTACTTATAAGCCACGCTCTCTCCGGGGCTCTCCATCCCAGAGGAACACCGCAGCCATGGCGAAGAACCAACCCCCAAAGAAAGGCGTCGCCTACAAGCCTACAAACAAAGACGTCGATCTCACTGCCGCCCACGTCGGCTCAGCTCAGATCCCACTACCACTACCGTCAATGGGCCTAGAATTTGATGACGACGAAGAAGACATGCCTCTTACGGCTCCCAACGCCTCACTGATCAACCGCAACCGCAAGAGCACCACAAAGACGGCACCAGAAGAATCCACGGAGAAGCCATATCCGGCTCGAGTCTCCGCACCAGGTCCTCGTCCACGCCCACGAGCCTCTCAGCGTCAAGCTTCGACCAAGCCTCATGATCGAGAGAATGCTCCTTCGAAGGAAGCCATGTGCCGTGCCATGAGACAAGGCCCTAAGGCTGGGCTTAGAGAGTGGTCAGATGCTGAGAAGCGCGACTTCTGTATGGTCCATCTACCAGCCTACTTTGGCGAGGCGACCATGGACACTTCACCCCTCCAGATCGACCAGTGGGTCGAGTCTTGGTGGAACCGACACGGCAAGCAGCTGTGGGCCAAAATCAAGAGACGCGAGCGCGAGCGTGAGGCTCTCCCGAGTGTCAGTGGTAGCTCCATGCCATCAACGAACAGTGTCTCAAAGACCGACAAGGGTGACAAGGTGCCTCGTGCTGCTTTGGACGGCAACACCCAACCACAGATGCCACCATTGAAGCTACCAGATACCGAAAACACATCCAAGAAGCGTAAATCGAACGCTGGAGATGAAGACGGGGAACCACTAGCAAGTTCCACCAAGAAGACCCGCACCAGCGGCACGAACGAGGCTCACGCTGACTTCTATGCCATGCCTTCGTTTGACGGTACTGGCGAATACCCCATTTCAACGTCGCATGAGACTTCTTTTGGCATCGACACGCCAATTTCTGGCTCGAACGACATGGTCCACGCTTCAGAGAAAGCTGTTGCCTCTCGCAAGCGCCCTATGGCTGGCCGTGAAGCGATCGCTCTCACCGAAAAGGAGAATCGCGAGGCACGCGAAGCTGCAGAGCGCAAAGCCTACGAGGAGAAGCAGAATAAGGTGGATGATGAGATCGCCAAGCGGTTGACAGAGCCAGGCCAAGTGCCAAAGGTCCACGTGCCGAGCTTCGGTGCATACAACATCCTGGAGGGTCTCAGCGCTGGCAAGAAATGAGCCGAGTTCGAGCGATGGAGGCCGTGGTTTGATGAAAAGCTTTGAGTGGGCGCACGAGGGTCGGCTGATTGAAGGCTTGAGATTGACAGAGAAGCTTAGAACGGCCAGCCAGATCGGCGGTGCTAAGTTTCTGCATGAAGTCGTAATGTGAAAGCGACAAGATAGATAGCTTCGCCGATGAGCGGACTTGATACTTCGAGTGTAAAAGTTCCGAGAATTTTGCCTGCCTGCATGTCACTGCAATTTCTAGGGCAGACAAAAGCGTTATGCGCGCCCATATCACATCAAAAAGACGTCTTCGCGGTCTTCGCCAAGCTAAGGCTTCGTTTCTTTCCTTCGATCGTCACTTTCTTATAGCCTTCCCACAGCCTGTTCCGCTCACAGGCTCGACTTTTTCTTGCGGTACTTTGAGGCTACCATCAACAAATTCAAGTCCGAGAGCGACGAAGGACTCAAGCACGCCTTGAATAAGGCTTCCATTGGTACCCGTGAGTGCGGCATCGTTCACATCGTTCTGCTGCACTTGCTTTACTGCGTCAATAATCGTTGAGGTCATTTGATACTCTGACGCAGGCTGTGCCGAGGGCCAAGTGACGCCCAAAACATCACTCGCCCAGATCATGTTGTGGAGAGTTCGTAGCGGATAAATCCCTGGGTGGCTCTCGTCGACTTCTCTTTTGATCCAATGTCGCTCAAGAAAGCGAAAGATATGCTCGACTTTCTCGCATATGCACATAAAAGTAGTCCACTGATGGGAGTATACTTTTAGCACAGCAACAGCGAGGCTGGTCTCATGGCTACTCTCATCTCCCGGGGAAGCCGAGACCGCAGCGAGTACTTCTTGACAGTAGGATTTGATCGCAGATTGCAGACTTCTGTACAAGCTCTCTCCGTTCAGATGGTCAGAAGCCACCCGCTTGCCCACGGTGCATGCGCAGAACTGATGAATGGCAGAGTATATGTCCATGTAAGCAGTCAGATTTAGTTGCAAGACATTGATCTGTTGCTGATGAATCTGTTCGACAGCATAGATCTCTGCGATTCGATCCTCGATCCAGGCAAGAGTAGCACCCACGTCCTTGTGGGTCTCTTCATGCGATGGGGGCTTTGGCGGCTGCTGAAACGCGAATGCTTGGCTTTCTTTAGACATTATTTCAAAAGGTGTTTACGCGTGTTGGAGAGGTGGAGCAGCGGTAAGTCGACGTCTTCCGTCCAGGCAGCTGAGACTGCCCCACGGACTCACCGGTCTGTTAGAGTTACGCGGCACAGAATGATCGGCATTGCCACAGCCTTGCGAACGCTTTGTTGTATTGTAATTTGTTCTACTAAGACGAATGAATCGCCGAGTCAGAATGGCATACTGTGGATGGCTGATGAAGAGAGAGCAATGTCAGTAAGTTAACTAACTAGAGCGCGGACAGTTTCAGTGTTGCACTCTTGGCGACGATGCCGTGCCGCCACATCCCAACTTCGTCGGCTCCATTTGGACACAACACTCATCGAAATACCAGTCGACAGTGAATGCGATATGAGAAAACGGCGAAGAGCTTGTCAAATATTCGCTTCGAGGACACGATTTCCGCCGCATTGTGATACGGTGCAGGCACGCCCTGCATGATTTCAAATGCGAATAACTTGAGCGTCAACAGGAGCCGCACACAATTCTACAGCACACTGCGTAGAGAATCTCAATTGTGTCTTTGCACGAATGGGCCGGCAACGTGGAAAAGGCCATTTGTTTTGAGCATTGCCACTGCTGACCGCCCGAAGACACCGGGAGTTCATGAGCAAAAAGAATTGATTCTTACACTTCTACCATATCGTAGAAATGGCAAAAGAATTTAGCTCGAGTCAGTTTCGATCTGACGCCCTCCGGGTTATGAGCCCGGCGCGCTTCCGCTGCGCCATCGAGCTTGATCCATTGACTGCACTTGGACAATACGTGATTGGATGAGAACGCTGCGATTTTAACACAATATGACCGTTATAGATATTGCCGGGACCGAAAAACCGAAAGCGGACTGCCAAGTCTCACGTTGACCCATCCTTGGTATTACCGATTACTTTGAGTCCAAGGGCCCTTGAAGACATCGGCCTACCACCCCATACAGGTGTGGAGTAGAAGTACTCTTTCTTGCTCGGCACATTCAGACAAGTTGCGGACTCTCTGGTCTCAAGCTGGGCTTCGCTGGGCTCACTAACAGTCTTGCAAGAAGAGCATACCAATGTGTGCAATGTCTCTTTATTACTATCTACGACTGGCTTTGCCACCAACAATACCGTATAGCATCTGCACCGTGAGACGAATTTGATGTCCCGTTGCTGAATACAATGGTCAAGCCACGGAATATATCACGACTAGTATGAGCCCCTCGCACAAGTCAGTGTGTGCTTCCAGGGGATATCGGCTACAACTTTGGAAGGCTCGCCAGGCGACGAAAGCTAGTCTTTCCACGACTCATGATTTCATGAAGCTGAGCACGCAGGTTTGTTACCCTTAGCTCGATCGTCCTACCCTTTTTCAATTCTTTCCACGCGGCCACGTCGACGAGCCTCGAAAGCATCACTTCACGTCTCTGATGACGAGTAATTTGCGGACTCAAATGTACTGAACTCACTTGTAGATTCTCTTTGCCTCTGTAGAATGTCATTATCAGACTACATTTCGAGCCGGTCATCGCGACCTGGGACGATTCTTTGTCCTCAATGAGCACTAATTATGCTCTTTACCACTCATGGCCGGATGCGGCAACTAGACCACAATCTCTTTGTCGCAGCTCACATTCAAGATTTACGACGCGGGTAGAGTCTTCTCGCTCCATTGCATTTCTCAACAGGGTGGACAAGATGGGTAATAATGCCAGTAAGCCGGCAGAAGCAAGCGCAACGGTCGATGCTCAGAAACATTTCGATCAGGACCTACCAGACAATGAAGGCCAATTCGACCACCATATGTCGGATTTGGTCAGCATACAGGACTCTTGGTCACACGACAGCAATCATGAGCGAGTGATTGACGATTCCACGAGTTTCGGTACGCACGGAGATGTAACCGACGATCAACAACGTGTACAGCTCAAGGAGCACAATAGTCTAATTGCAAGGGCCTTTGCAAACGAATTCACCTGGGTCATCGAGAATAGACGAAATGTACTGTCGGCCTGGCTCTCAGCATCCAAAATCTACCGTGACGCATTCGCCAGCAGAGGCTTGATGAATTTTGAGGACACTGCTGATATCATTGAAGATGAATGGAGAGACATCGTGAAGCGGCAAGCTTGCCTTCCAGTTGCATATGTGGCCGACCTACACTATAGACTCAAAAATCCAAGTTACATCACAGATCGTCTACTCAATCAGGGACTCCATCCGCAACTCATCCCGCTCTTCATTGAGTATCTGCGAAAAGGATTCGACTACCAAGGCCTGCTTCTCGCACTCAAATTCCAGATCTCACGACTGGACTCCGACGATCTGGACAAAGTCATTGAAGCCTTTCGGAGAAAACAGGGTGAATACCATGCAGACAGCGCCGAGCATCTCTTGTTCTGTTACATTCCTGCTCTGCAATGGATCAAAGCCGATCTCGCAACCGGCTCCTTGTCTCCACCACCTCCACCGCGCCCCGCCAGTCGGCTTCGCAGGGCAGAAAGCGGCTGGTTCAAGAATCTCTCCAGTGCTATGCCACACCGACGAGTATCTGCCACTCCTGCTACTCAAACTTCATTTGAGAAAGACTTTATCCGGTTCCCCGTTTTCAGTCCAGCTCGTTTGGCTTTATCGAACGCGGTCGACGGCGACAACAAAAAGATCATTAAAGCTTTCTGCGAAGACTTTCGCTGGCTCGCGAAGCGCCAGTGGCCACCACAAGCCTCATGGAGATTCATCTCATCAGTCGTTCGCAACCGGGTCGATCCTGGGAATGGCAACATCGAAAAAGCCATTGCCGAAGTCAAGGGTGAAATTTGCAACTACACAGACAGCAGAGACGTCGGCCGTGAGCTCCGCAATTGGAGGCTACGTGCGATCGAGCACGAGCTTTTGCCAACACTAGAGGAGTTGCCAAGTGCCGAATTGAGAACACGTCTGCAAAAAGTTGTCGATTCCGCCCTCGCGAGAGATCAAGACTACTTCTGGGTAGTGAAGGAATGGCACCTGTATTGGAAGGATAGTTGGCTCTCCGGGCGACATACTTTGAGCTCAGTTTCGAAAATCAGAGCCACTATCGAAAGTTTTCATGAATGGCTTGCATATCATCCTGCAGACTGCATACTTGGTGCCGTGGTGCCAGAGCTCTTCCATTGCCTGGCAAAGGCTAGCGATGATGATGAAGATGACCACGGTTCCCATCATCCTACCTTCGAGGAGCTCATTAGTGGACTGTACGACGGTATTGACTCCGAGCATGGCAATTCTGATCTGGAAGAAGAAGAAATCGATGACAACACAACAGTTTCATTAGCGGACGAAGCAGCCCCAGTCGGACAGGCCGCTGGTGGCTCTCATACTGCCTGCAAAGACGGTGAGGATGAAGATCGATACTCTCCACAACTCCATGCAGGCGAGACTGGTTTGAAGACTTTCAATAGTCAGGCTGGGGACGAAATTGTCGTCGGGATGGCCACAGGACCCCCGTCGTCCCCTCCCATACTACATGGCTCCAGTCTTAGCCCGCTCTCTTCGCTCTGGAAAGCTTTAAATCCCTCACAGCCACTCGAGCCCCGGGCTCCACCAACGAAAGCCTACCACGAAGGTCACGCCTCCCCATACAGCACGGGCTCCGCTGCACGCTACTCATCGTCTCCAAGATTACCTTCTCTTCCAAGACGATCCTCCGCTCCCCGTGGATTCTCAAGCTCTCCCGACTATGACCCTACGCCATCACCACCGCAATATCCTCCAACCTTCAACGCAAACTCACCAGCATCAAGCTACCACACCGCTTTCACAACACCAGACAACGCCAGTACTCGCGTCAACCATCCCTCTCTAAGCACATCCATCCCCTCCATCCCCTCCACCCCACGACCATCCGACATCCAAGGTCCCTCCTCCCCATCCTTCACCCAAACTTTCGACGCTCTCGTCCGAGGCTCCCCATCCAACCGTCGCAGAATTCAAAACCGCCACCGCGATCGCCGTGTTCAACGCGTCGACAACCTCCGGTACGAAAATCGCCTCGAAGAACCTCGCAGACTGCCCAATACGCCCACAACGAGCCACTTGCCTCCGAGACCACGAAATCGAACTCGCACGCCACGTTCGAGAGCCTGTCCGACGTGCGGGAGGCGAAGGAGGGATAGGAGCAGCAGCAGCAACAGCAAAAGCAAAAGCAAAAGCGGTTCTCCGCCGATCACTGAGGAGGAAACGAGGACAGTCGAAGGACGAGTGAAGAAGAAGCCTGCTGCTGCTGCTGCGAAGAAGACGACGAAGAAGGCGGAGAAAAGTTCTTCGTCGACGCAACCTGTAGCACCTGCTGCTTCAACAAGTCGGTATCCGACCAGGCAGAGGAAAGCTCCGGTGAGGTACGAAGGGTGATTGTTCCGTTTGGAGCTCGACGAGAAACAGGGTCTGGAAACTCCATCTCAGCGTTTTTGCTTTTCGTATAGATAGAATACGCGATATCTGATCTTGGGGCTCATTACTCTCGTGTCTTGTTTTCCCATATGGTGCTCTCTCACTTCCTGGGATCTATCGGACCGAGGTCTCACGTCTCACGCACTGTTCGACTGAAAACGTCGCTGGGGCAGATCAGCCGCGCACAGGCTGAACAGGCACTTCGACTTTGATCAGGAAACCTGGAGGTCTGGAAGAGGTTAACGTAGCCGACACTGAGGAGGATAGGAACACTGCTTGCTGATGGTCTCTACAATTGCGCAGTCGTGACTGAATCTGGACTTTCAAAGGTGGATTTCGGCACTGCAAACCAATATTTATTCAGACAAAACAAGCACCAGCGACCTCCGAGTCCTGGAATGTATGATACCAAGTCTACCAAGAGAGCTGCTCACCGGCTCTAGTTCGTTGCGCCTGTCAATGCACATCCGCGTTTCTGAGCCTCAACCACAACCATTCCACCACACGCCCAGGGCTGATCCGCAAGCCATTCAATTTCTTTCGTCAACCATTCCAATTGGCTCAATCCACGCTTCCGCTTCCGTCCAAATTTCTTGTAGGCTTGAGATCAAAAGTGACGTCTGTCCTCAAGGCCTCTTCCTCCTCGCTGTCGATCTTGACTTCGATCTTACGCTTCCCTGTGTCTTGCCGGTGCGGTCGAGGTTCCAAGGTGGGACTCATCAGAACACTACCAGACAGCGAGCTTGGGCCCAAGTGCGTTGGGATGCGTCGGATGAGGGGTATGTATTCGTCTTCCGATGATGTGAGGTCCTATTTCTTATTCTTCGTGGCATTACGGGAAGCGAAACGGCCCAAATTGCCAAGACTCGATTTGTTCCGTTGATGGATAACAGGAGGTGGGTTGGATTGGCGGCCAATTGATTGTTGGAGATGCTCAGGCTTCTGGATCACCTTCGGAGGTGCTTTCACCGGAGCGGCATCATCAATGCCATGCTGATTGATAATTTGGCGCTGCTGAGAGCGTCTCACTTTTTCTTGTGTAGCTTTGAATTTTTCTAGTAGATCATTCCACTTAATGCCTCCACTATCTTCGCGGCTCTTGAGACGATTCCGCTCGCCGAAATTGCCACTGAGCGAACTTGACGTCCCTGAGGCAGTAGGACCCACGCGGTCGCGGATGTGCAGATATCCTATTGCTGAGACACTGTTCAGCCGATTTTTGAGTGCAGCAAACGCACTACTTTGGGGGAGCAGCATCAGCAAACCGTACAGACATTTGTAGAGGTGCGGGTAACGATCAGGCTCCAGGAGCTGCATTCGAAGGTATGTGAAGACTGGTGACTCCAGTAGCTGCACCAGTTTGTCGATCTGGATCAGCATGTTGACAGTCATTTCCAATTCCGAGAAGACCAGGAGCAAATTATAGGCCTGCTCGTAGGCCTGGGCCAGTAAGCAGAGCGAGAAGGTGGCAACAGCGTTGTGGCACCACGCTTTGAAAAGAACCGTGAAAAAACTTTGGCCTTCCTTACTGTCGAGGTTCCGCAAACGTCTACGCAAGTCTGCCAATTCTGGTGCTGTAATGAGGTTGTTGTTGAGGTTTTGGACCATGATTGAGGCGAACTCGACGTCATCCTCGTCCTTTTCGAGGCAATCGGCCATGGTTCTGAAAATTCGTTCTGCAGATAGCGAGAGGCATAGTTGTCGAATGATGAGGTTGCCCCGCGATTCCAGAAGCCGTCGATCCGTCTCGAAGAGCTTCAGCAGATTGACCATGAAGGAGGTGAAATAACTCTGATCGCTGCTCTTACTGATCTCAGACAGCAATAGCAAATCCCGCGTGACGACAGCTTCTGCAGGATCACTCAGCGTTTTGAGTAGTGCCGGAAATGTTGCGTCTTGGATTGCTAAGATCTTCCGCGGGGACTTCCGGTGGAGCATGATCAACCAAGCCAACGCTGCTACTCTGGTAGCCTCGTGTTCATGCAGGAATTGCAGAGTCAGTGCGCCCACCGCCGCCTCGTAGTCGAGATCTTGATGGGCGTTGCTCACAGTTTCGGACTCGTCTACAGGTGGCTCCGGAGTGGACACCTCAGGTGTCCGTGACTCTGGAACGTCTGGCGTTCTGCGAGCTGTACGGCTGCCGAGGGACTCTCGCTTTCCATCGCCTGCATCTCGGAGTGCCCTCACACCTGGCACATTACCTGCGACTGCGAGTGCCGCCTGCGTCGGCTGCTCAGCAGCTCCACCATGTGTACGTGTTGGATCATCTGGTAGAGACATGATGTACCTCATGAGTTCACTATTGACCTTCTTTGCTTCCGTGCTAACATGGTCCTTGTCGTGTGAAAGAGAGGGCAGCAGCTGCTGTAACAAGCTTGGGGTGAAAGGCAGAATGTCTTCTGGACAGATCTCGAGAAAGGTCCCTATCCAGTTGAGACAAGTGAGCTGGACTTCCTCCTCTCGCGACCTCGCCAGGAAGTCTACCAGAATCGCCATGATTTTGGGGTAGTCAATCTGCACATCTTGCCCTGGAATCCATTCGTCTTCAGCATTCATACCTTCGATATTGTCATTGTCTGCAGCTGTGAATGAAGAGGCGTCATCTGGTGTCTGCTCGTCACCGTTGGCTGGACTCGTATCGGCTTCGACGGCTTGCATCTCGCCATCCTCCCTGCTCTCGCGACTTTGATCCAGGTCGGCGTCTGCTTCCGCCTCCGCGGGCTCGCTGGCCTGGTCCTCTGCGACAAAACTGGAGTCGCTTGTTTTTCGACCCTGCTCCTCGCGACTCTTTTTGCTCTCGGCCACTTCTTGCTTGACCTCGGCAATCTTCTTGATCTCCTTCAGAAACCTTCTCAGAACTTCTCTGGTTGCATTGTGAACATCAAGGGAGCCGTCGCTCAGGAACGTCAGCAACCCTTCCATGAAGCTGGGCAAGTATGAAACTAATTCGAGATCCGGGATGGAATCCAGCAGTAGTATCCACTGCACTAGAAAGGTCCGTGCCCATGGATTCTGCACATTGATACGCTCTTGAAGTAGTGGGATGAATTTCGGTAAGCTGAATGCCTGTGGCATCTCGACACTCTGGTCTGGAGTGTTCTCGGTAGAGTCCTTGCTTTCTGATACGAGCACAGAAGTGTATGTGGCGGCAGATTCGGAGACAATGTCTTTGATCAGTCGATCGAGCAGCTCAGCTCCATTCTTGACTGATAGCTCCGTGTCGGCGGCCAGCTTGCTGAGGGCATCGAAGACATCGTTGAAGTAAATCAATATTTCACCTTTGGCCACCTTGGCGATGTTGTACATGCTTTCGCAGGCATAGTATCTGACTCGGGCATCTTGGTCGGAGAAGCATGCCTAGATGTGAAGTGTGAGCTGGTGCTCCATGCATGTGTCTGCAGTCGACATCGGACCTCGAGGCAGGTGCGGGACAGGGCAGGACAAGACCACGTACCAACACTGGTGGCACTATCTGTTTCAGGTAACGTGCCACTTCCTGTGCGGCGTCAGCGGCATCCTCCCACCGCATTTTGTTGCCACCACTCACCGGGCCTAATGCTATGGCCGCGGCGGCCAGCCCAATGAGGCCGCCATTGCGGGCGTGAGGTTGGTGGACGGCATACGCGTAGTCATGGCACAGCTGCCACACAATCTTGCCGATCCTGTCGTGGTTCTGTTCGGCGAGAGCATTCCGTATCACGGTCTCGAGCCTGCGAGCATGCTGCGTCAACGCCTGTTTATCTGAGGTCGCCCGGATCTCCACCTCGTAATCGTCGGTGTAGGGGCAGCCGGGGCTCTTGGGCGGCGGCGAGGATGCCGCCGTCGACTTGAGAAAGGCGACGG